>PVJX010009062.1:0-62621 GCA_004027295.1 Dolichotis patagonum | reverse complement strand
TGGGTTTGGAAGTCCCATTTGACCCAGCTATTCCGCTTCTAGGCATATTCCCAGAAGAACTGAAAACATCATACCACAGTGATATATGTGCACCCATGTTTATAGCAGCACAATTTGTAATAGCCAGATCTTGGAAACAACCTAAGTGCCCATCAACTGAGGAATGGATAAAAAAGTTGTGGCATTTTTATACAATGGGTACTACTCAGCTATAAAGAATGATCACATCGAGATATTTATAAATAAATGGACACGACTTGAGACCATTCTCTTAAGTGAAATAAACCAAACTCACAAGGGTAAATACCATATAATCTCCCTAATGTGAGATTTGATAAGAGTATATAAGACTTTATGGTAAGCATGAGTCCCCATCTCATAGCTTCGAAGTCTTTCAAAGTTTTTAATCATGAGTTGGAATGGTGTTATCCTGTTTTGTTTGACTATATCATACTTGATGATATGAATACCTGTTCTGAAGAAAACAAAATATTATGACAGCTATTGCTGATTTAATATTATCCTTCTTAGAAATCCTACCATGCTTTTTTTGTTCTACTACCATTGGTTCGATCTATCACATTGTGTCATATTGGGATTTGAATATGTGATAGTTCAAACAAATTTTTTTCTTTTTTTATAAAAAATGAGATATTATAGTACCCATTGATCATTTTCTGTTATTCGGTTCAGAAAGCCCTGTAATTCTTTCACTCTATGCATGGCTTTATACTATTGTGATATATTTGATATTATTGTAATTGAAACTATGCTCAACTATAGCAGAGTAAGAGATATGGTGTTAGATACTGTTGATGTCCAGTTGTCTTAATGTAAAGTACTGTGTTGCCTATGTTGTCCTGTTCTGATCTGCTCTGTACTGCCCCCTTTTGCTTTATTCTCTTTCAAATTAAAAAAAAAAAAAAAAAAGCAGCAGCCTCAGCACCAGGCCAGGTCGGAGCTGAGCCTTCCTGAGGGGCACCACTGGGACACCCATCTGAGAGAGTACCTGGGGTGTCTCAGCAGGGGCCTGGCGTCTGACAAGACACCTGGTGGGTCTCCAGTGACCAAGTGTGGGCCTAGGCTCTTATGGTGAAGTCTGTTACCTACCGTCTTGGAAGTGTGGAAGCAGGAGGTTCTCTTTAGCTGAAAACCAGCTTGGCCTGGGCTACTTGATCCAGGCAGCTCTTTTTAGGCGAAGATGATTTAAGGATGGAAACCAGTGTTGAAACCCTTCAGAAGCCGTGGAAAGCATTGAGCTGCTTTTGTTTCTGTGCAGGTCATGGCATATCCAAGAGACTGACAGCTGTCGCCTTCCTAACCTTTCATCAGATGCTGCTTCAGACTCAACACACTCTGGAGGATTTGAAATGTCCTTTGTTCATATTGTCTTACTCCATGGCTTTCTGTGTCTCTTCATGTTCTGCTGCCTTTTCTGCTCTCTTCTAATTGGGGAACCCTGACTGCTGTCCCTCCTTCTTCTTGACTTTTCCTGACTTCTCATCATGGTTCTTACCTTTGGAGCAAAGAAAGGTATTCTAGAGAATACTATTGCCACATTTCCTTTAAATATTCACCAATTCTTTTCTTGTTTTGTTTTTTTTTAGAAAGTTCACAAATGTAAAATCACTTATGCCTGCTGATTTCCTCTTTTCCCTGTTATCCCTAATGAACATTTGACAGCTTTGCAAATGTGACCTTTTGAGCACAAGTGCAAACAAGCATCACTGATGGAGGCAGTCCATATGCAGAAGTCCATGTGCGGGCTGAGCTGCTGTGTGGAGCAACAGGCCAGCAGAATAGTTTCATGCTTATTGTGGCACGTTCAGTATTCCAAATGTTCCTGTAGTTCCAAAAATAACAGAAGGTCATTTTTTCTTCTCATAAAGCCCATGATAAGTCTCTTCAAATACAGTCAATACACAATTGCGGTAGAATGTCATGGGCCATTAGGGCTCTCATTCCAGAAGTCTTCTAGGCGCTTTCCTTCTCCACAGTCTTTACTGCCCAGCAGGAAGGAAGGTGTCCTGTTTTTCCTCCAGTCTCTGTAGCCCTCTAGGTTACAATTTATTTGGGGAATTTTTTTTTCAATATTAAAAAAAACAGTATTTAAAAAATCAAGGATTTAAAAAGAAGTGTTTTAGAAAAATCGTTCTGTTGTTTATAGTGACCAAGTTATGAGGTCCATTAATCTCTAAACTGTTCAAGAGAATTTCCAGTGTGAGAAATTGAATTTATAATTAGAAATATGGTTTCCATGTAGTTCTCTCAGCAAACAGAAATTGTAAGATATTTTTAAAAATGAACTATGGGCGTGGAGGAAGAAATATACTTGCATTTTTAATACTTAATAGTTACCTTATTGTGTTGTGATTTTAATTCTATTTGAGCTAGTGTATCCACCTGTGAGGTTAGTCAGCTGATTCAACAAATTAGATTCTCCGGCATGAAACTGCTTCTCGTTGGCAATGCTTCTGCCTTAGTGCACACTTGTCTAGCCTAGTTATTTGTATTACAACCGTACTTTTTCTGAGCCAATTGACCTCTGCTTTTATATTGATGAGATATTATGGAAATTTCAACCTTGGTGCTATATTTTGGCCATAAGGGGGGGATTTTTGTTCAGCCATTTGATTCCTGTGTATATAACTTTAAGCTTGAATTGATTCTTTTATTCCACATTAGAACTTTTTTAAATGCTACTTTTTTAAAAAATAGCACTTAAAATTTAGTATTTTCAAAATGGCTTTTATCTCTCTAATAATTAATAATTAAACCAATATTCAAACAATAATGTAATAGTGGAGAAAAATTACCATGAAAGAATATGTCCACAGTTCTTTATGCCAAAGCTTGGAAAGAAAGTATGGCAGGTACTGTTACTTCTACAAGCAATGTTTATGGATGTGTGGCAACTCTGTGTCTGTGTTGCATGAGAGCACTTCCAGAACTTGATTTTGCAGCATTCTTTTTTGCAGAAGAGGGCTCCTAAGAATTGAATACTACCCGCGGTAAAATTTGTCTCCTGTTTTTATAGCTAAAATAAATTGTTTTACCTTTGCTTGTGAATATTTTGTAGAATCTCTGAATCATGTGAACTATCATGGTTTTTCTTGAGAGTAACTATTGAAAATATTAGAACCAACATTAACTCACTCTGGTTCTCTGGCTGAGACTTGCTAATGTATGCAGGAACTAGGTGGTGATGGAACGCTTCTCTGTCCTTTTGGATACATCAGGAATGGCCCACAAGAATGGACTTCCCTTTTCATCTGCCTTATTTCTTGGATTCCACAGTGTGCATGTCTTCATATTTCAACACCTCTGAAGTGAAGGTGTGTTGTTAAGGTGTGTGATGTTTCTTTTTCTTTCTCTAGGGGTTATAAAATGTTGCCATCTTAAAATGGATGCCATTTTATTTTCAATTAAATAACATATTACAATATGATTTAGAATTGTGAGACTACCGTGAATATTTGTATAATATAAAATGTGGCTCAGTTTCTTGTTCTTAATGGAACTCACTTAATGTTATATTTTTCTTCATTTAAATTATCAGATTAGAATTTGCCTAAATCTTCCTTTTTTCTTCCTTCCTTTGCTATTTTTATCATCTTCCGTTTATCTGCCCATTCATCCCTTCCTTTCTCTATCTCTTTCAATATTTACAAATATTTAATGGGCACAAGTCATGGTTTGAAAAAATAGAGGTTTAAACTTGATGTTACCCTTGATGTTAAGTACGTAACTCTGATTTGTAAGTAAATACAACAAACCTTTTACTGTCTTGAAATGGATTGTGGGAGAGGGACTAAAGGGAGGACATAGTCTGCTTTGTCAAAGCAAAATGAGAAAAGTGGCTTCTTGATACCTGTTCTTTGTCACAAAGGAATAACAGGAAATATCCATGTGAAAAAGACAAAATCTGACTCAGGAAGTAAGAGTGGCTTGCAGGAGTGAAGAATCTATTTTAAAAAATCAAATGGACACAGATAACTGAATAATGTGTGTGAATTTATAATGCTGGTAAGAAAACCAGATCATCAAGTATCTTCTACATCCTATTAGGGAAGAAGATTTTCTGGAGCACAGTGTGAACTTGATTTAGGAATTACTGCTTTAAAAAACTGTGGCAGCATAATGAGTCATAAGAGGATGAGTAATAAGTATGAATCAGGTTAAATTGAAATCAGAGTCTTCAATTGGAAAATTTCATAGTATATTACATGACAGATGATAAACACAAAAAAATGACAAGATTGTATTATAAACCTGCTTATATGTTAGGGTTGAAAAGATTTGGTGACGGATTATCCAAGAGGCGTAGAAAGTAAGAGCTAATACTATGTTGCTTATAAATGATACTTCCTGTTAACCCTTTGAGACCCAGATCAAGTATTGAGAAATCATTTCTTTTCCCATTGTGCTTTGACAGTGGCTGTGAAATAGGGACAAGGAGGCAGGGGCGGTGTGAAATGGGAGGAGTAAACATATATTAATTAGGAGTATATTGAAAATTTGATTCCTATGGAACATCTCCTAAGTAGTTTCAAACATGTATTTGGAATAAAACCACTAAAAGCACTGTGCTGAACACATGATGAGCATTATCTCATTTAAGTATAATATTTACACCTGAAACCACCAGTGTTCCCTTTTTGTACCAGCATTTTTTGTCTTGTAGAAGTTAAGTAATACCTGACCTCAGAAAGCTTGAAAATAGTAGAAATAATATTGGATCTCAAATATCTAACTCTAGAATCTGTTCGTTTGTTTTTCTGCAATTACTGAACTTTATATTTAGAGTATTTTACAGTTTTATTTTGATTTTAGACTTTTGTTTTGGATTTATAAAAGTTGATCATAAAATAGAAAGAGATCTTATACCTGTCATGTCCTTCTCTTAACATATTATTCATACCTACACTTGTGTGCTATTTTTGTTACATTGATGAGCAAGTGGTATGTTATGATTTGAGGTGGGACTCATAGAAGGTGATTGAGTCATGGCAGAAGTATACTCACTAGGAAATGAACACAATGATGAATTCATGCTGAATGTGCCTCTAGTTAATGGGCCTGGTTGGAAGAGGCCGGTCAGTGGGATTGTGGCTGAAAGTATACATTCTTATATCCTGCTTCTCTTCCTTTTCCCTCCCTCTCCTCTTTCTGGATGATATGGTTTGAACAATTTTCCATGTTTATTATGCCTTGGGGCCACCCAACATGGACTGATTCCCAATAAATTGTTAGACAAATTAAACTGCTCTTCTTTTAAGTTTTGAATGTTGTGTTTTGTGTCCAGTGCCTGGAAAGCTTTCTGGTACAGAAATTTGGTACATGTGAGGTAGTGTGCTATACCTGATCACATGATTTAGAAGACTTTGGAACTGGTTTGTCAGAGTAGTTTGAAGAGGTTTAGATATGCAGATTAGAGAAGCATTAGAATGTTGTTAGCTGAGCCTGACAGGTGATTCTGGTCTGAGCACAGAAGGCAAGAATGCTAATCGGAATGTGAATAGTAAAGGCTAGACATAGGAGGTATCAGTTGGGAATTCTGACTCAACTGGAAGTTGAACTAGAGGCTGTATATGTTGTGATGTAGCACAAACTGCATCTAAATTTTACGCAGTGTGTGTGTGTGTATGTATGTGTGTGTTTGTGTGTGAACTAATTTGGTGAAGGAAATTTCAAGACAGTCTAATATCCAAGCTGTGGCATAGGTATTGTTGGCTGCCTTTAGCTATATTTGTACTGAGAATTAGGGCAAAAAGCAGAGCAGACAATTCTGAAATTTTGAAGAGCTTAAATTTTAGCCAGAAATCATGGCTTGAGCATGCAGCGGGTGCCCCAGGGAAAGAACCAGCCAGCATCTCCCAAGATCCACGCCATGTTTGAACTTAGGCTTCTGGGAAACAGAGCAACCCACTCACCTCCCTGGTAAGCAACGTGGCTCAAGC
The DNA here is from genome assembly GCA_004027295.1 of Dolichotis patagonum. NCBI lineage: Eukaryota > Metazoa > Chordata > Mammalia > Rodentia > Caviidae > Dolichotis > Dolichotis patagonum. Next base: position 56,661 of record PVJX010009062.1, on the reverse strand, counting down.
ATGCGACAGGCGCCCCATGGAGAGAACCAGCCAGCCTCTCCCGAGATCTGCAGATCTGCGGCGTGTTGGAACTTAGGGCACTGGGAAACAATGCAACCTGCTCACCTCCCTGGTAAGCAGCCGTGAGCCTACTGGAGTGGGCTGAGTATCAAAGATCCCATCCTCCCCTTAGCAAATAGGAGCCGGAGGTCTGAGCATCTCTAGGGAGGTCGACCATATGCAATATAGCAAATAGGGGGGATTTCCTTCTGCCATCTCTTTGAAGGCCAATATTGTTATCACTGTTTTGTTTTGTTCTGATTAATTGTATTGCTCTATTCAATATTCTGTTTTTGATAAGTTCCAGAATGTTCTGTATTTGGTGTGATTTTGCTATACCTGATTGACTGGACAATTATTGTGATGATAACGAGATGTATTATGATACCTATTACTGTTATCCTGGTAACCTACTGTGACGTTCTATACCAATTTCACTGCATTGTCTCAATTGGCTTTGTTCTGTCTCGTTTGGTTGTATTTTACTACCTTCAAAATAATTAAAAAATTAAAAAAAATTTTAGCCAGAAAAAACCATGTGTAAAGTTGGTAGCAAATGCGTGTGTAGCTGCTAAAGTGATTAGTACAATTAAAAAGAAACCAAGTATTTTGTATAGGGCTTGGAAGAAAGATAGATGCCTTCAGGACATATTGGAAATCAGCTCAAGGGTGCAGAAGTGTCAACCTTCTTTTGAAAAGAGAGTCCATGAAGCATCAGCTTGAGAGTGGCATCTTTGGGAATTGTTCCTCAGAACTTATTTCATTGTGCTCAGCCCTCTAGGCACTCAGGGGTTGCTTCAATCATGGTCCAAGTAGGGGGAGGTGCTGGTTATTGCGCCCACTGAGAGAAGACCTTGGTGTGATCTGTATGAGATGGTTTTACTGACATGCAGACAGTTGTGGGGTCAGAGAGGCTTCCATTCAGATTTCAGAGAAAAGTCTGGAAGGTTAGGCAAGGAGTCTCAGAACATTGCATGAAGCTCTGAGAATAAAGTCAGAGGTGTAGTAGAGGCCCAAAGGAATAAGGGATGCCTGGAGCTTAGAATGTCTGCAAGGAAAACTGTAGGATGTTAGTGAAGCCAGCCCAAAAAAGGCTATAAACAGCAGGACGATAGATTTCGTGTCTTCCAGACCCTTTGGAACTCAGATTTTATCTCCATGTGCCTCAGATGCCAGATATGAAGCTGGAGAACTTAATGTTTGTCCTAATGGCATTTGGTCTTGCTCTGTTTCTATTCTTTTCTCTACCCCATTCTTCCCTTTTGCAGTGGGAATATTTATCCTATGCAGTTATACTTTGGAACCATGTAGCTTGTTTTTGATTATTATAGAAACTAACAACTAAGAGTTTTTTTGTGAGTCTCACTGGATACTTTGACTTGGACTTTAACAGTGCTGGATTGCTGAGGCTTTAGGGAAAGGATTCTTGTGTTTTCAGTTGTACAAAGGATAGTTGTACCATGGTAGGCTGAATTATGACCTTGTGATTTTTTGAGCATGAAGTGTGGTTTAATTAAGGGGATGTCATATAATGGTGGGATGTGACAGGTAGTGCAATAATCCCAACTTGACTGGCTTTTAGATTTTCCCTAGGGATTGATGGGGCACACCAGTGGAGGCATGACCTTAGTGCCCATGTCTGCTCCCTAGCCCCTTCCTTTCTGGCACTGTTCCCCTGCTCTGATTCCTGGCTACCATGAACTAAGCAGCTTATTTTGCCATGTCCTTCTCACATGTTGTTTTTGCCTTGGGTTCAGCAGACCATGGGTTTAATCTGAAAGTGAGCCAAATAAAACTTTTCCTCTTTTAATTTGTGGGTGTTGGATATTTTTATCTGGCATCAGGAAAGTTGGCTAATACGTATGAGCTCACAGGAAAGGGTTGCCTTGAGTCTTAGAGGAGACTTTGGATTTGGAAATTTCAGCAGTTGTGGAACTGTAAAGAATTTAGTGACTTGTGGATGGATTGAGTGCATTTTGCATAATGAGATGGGTGGAAGATGGAGGGGGGATATGAGTGGAGTGTTAGTTTAGATGTAACATGCTCCCTGAAAGTTTTGTGTTCAACATGGTGCTTTTGGAAGATGATTGATACCCACCAGTGAACTGATGTGCTCATGAGTTCATACCTGAGTGTGTCACTAGGAGGTAGAGCCTGGTCAGAGGAGACGGGTTCCTGAGGATGGGATTTGGAAGGGTGTATTCTTGTCCCCTCCTCTCTCTCTGGGTTTTGGCTGACATGGGGTGAGCAGCATTCATCTCCCATGCTATTCCGCCATGCCCCTGCTGTCTTGGACCCAGCCCAGCAGGCATGGACTGAGACACTGAAACTCAGTCACAGTAAATTCTCCTCCTTTGTGTTGTGGGTGTCAGGTATTTTATCTCCATGATGGGAAAATGATGAATACATATTGTTACTTTTTTTCTTTCATTTGTCATACTTTGAATATTGTATCTCAAATGTTAACTAAATCCCTACATCACCTAGATTTCTTGTTATTTTCTAGGGGTTTTATTGTTTAGCATTTTATGTATAGGTCCTTGGTCCATTTTTGAGTTAGTTTTTGTGAATGGAATAGGATCTAAATCCAGATTCATTTTTATACATATAAATATCTAGTTGTTCTAGCACCATTTGTTGAAAACCCATTTCTCTCCCTGAATTGCCATAGCTCCTTTATCAAAGATCAATTGGCTCTATGTGTGACCTATTTCTGGTCTCTCTATTCTGTTTCATTTATCTGTCTATTCTTTTGCCGAAACAACACTGTCTTACTGTTGTGATCACTATAGCTTTATAGTAAATCTTAAAGGCACATATTAGGCATTCTTCCAACTATTTTCTTCTTCAGCATTCTGTTTGTTATTTTAGGCCATTTGTCTTTCAAAAAGCTCTAGAGTCAGGATACTTATGTTCACCATAACTCACTGGAATTTTGACTGGAACTGCATTGAATCCATAAATCAAATTAGGAAAAGTTGACGTTTTATTAATGAAATTTTCCTATCCATAGGATTATCTTTATATTAGTTTACAATTTTAAAGATATATTTTATCAGAGTTGTGTTGTTTATCCCTGTATGTCCTGTAGAAATTTTCTTAGATTTAGACCTGAATGTTTCACTTTGTTATGCTAGTGTAAATGGTATTATGTTTTCAGGTTTAAATTCTGAATGGTTGTGTAGTTATATAGGAAAGCTATAGACTTCTTTATGTATTAGCCTTGTATCCAACAACCTATCACTGCTTATGAGTTCTAGGATTTTATTGATTCTTTGGATGTTTCTACATAGATAATCATGTGATCTGTGAGTAAAAAGTTTTATTTCTTCCTTCTCAACTGTGTACATTTGTGCTTACTTTCATTGTCTTATGGTGCCAACTATGAATTTTAGTAGGAATATTGAGGGTTAACATCCTTGCCTGTTCCCAGAGCTATGGGGAAAATACATGATGTCAGCTACTAGCTTTGTATAAATGTTCCTTATCAAATTGAGAAACTTTCTTTCTGATCCTAGATTCTGAGATTTTTTTAAATGAAGGGCTCTTGTATTTTATTGGATTGTACTTCATCTATTCATAGTCATTTTTTCCTTATTTTGTATATTGGTGCAATGAATTGTGTTAATATTTGAACATCTATCCAGCCTCACATACCTGGAATAAATCCTGCTTGGTCATGGTATCTAATTTTCTTTTTAGACCTTGTTGAATTTGATTTGCTATTATTTTATTGAGAGCTTGTCCTTTTTTAGTCATTCATTCATGGTAATTTTGGAAAGAGGTTTTCATTCAGGAAGCAGCAGGGTATAAATGATAAGCAGTGTCAATTAATGTGCAAGTAAAATGTGGTATTTGAAGCCAAGAGGTTAGTTAATGTACAGATTGATATTATCATTAATAACAATGACTTATAGTGGCAAGTGTTTGTTTTATGGCAAACAATGTCATAAGTAGTTTATAAAGCATTTATTCAAAAAAGTAGGCACATTCAGATAGTCCAATGCAAAGACAAGCCCTCAGTCACCACCTGACTTTAATGACTGAGAGTCCCCTGTAGAGCCTGAGAAGAATAAATGGCTGGAGCTAGATCTGAGGAAAAAACAGTATATGTTGTGCTCTACAAGGTCAGTGGATTTATATTTGCTCACCAAAGCATCCATCCTTCATGACAATACTGTGGTATTTCACATCAGAGAATTTTAGAGCAGGCTGGAAGTTTCTTGTCTTCTTCGTGTTCCTATGTGGTGAACTTTATGGCTGTAGGACAATCAAGATAATGATAAATTAGCAGCAGGTGGCTATACTAGTGCACTCCAAATACAGGCGGGTGCTATTGTCATTTGGGAGGACAGTCATCCAAGACTAAGCCACCTGTTCTAATAGCGTCTATATGCAGGATATTAACTTTCCCAACTGTGTCAAAGTGTAAGGTTTTCAATATAGGTAAAGCACGTGTTCAATAAATAAATGGGTTGTAGTGGGCTCAGAACTGTTCTCAGCTGTGATTTAAAAAGATAGAAATATGCGAAGTTTTGCAGTGTGCTTTTAACCCCTCAGCAGGGTGAAAGCAAAACACCTGGAGTATTTAGAGCTACCTTAAGGAAAAGAGAGGGTAAGAGCCTTACAGTGCTCTTTTCACAAGCTCATAATTATACCTCAAAGGACATTCTGCCAACTAGCTGCTTAGCCATCTTTAGAGAATTCTGCTGCCCTTTTAAAGGATATTAAGTAAATTTTTGGAATTAATTTTCAGTATTAGTGGAGAATGGGAGAGAAAAAAATTCTAGTTGTTTAATCTCTCGGGAGATGGTTTGGTTTCTTACAAACCTGACGTGTCAATGAAGATCACAGTTAATCTGGGATATAGTTTGCTTTATGTCAGTGGAAGGATCTTTTAAACTAATCTGGACAACCAGGCTGGCACACATGCCTTTGGCGGGTGGACCAACAGAACCCTGAGACTCAGGACAGCCGTAAAGCACACAGGCCTTTGGAGGGCAGAGTAGTCAGTGAGACCAACAATATGGAAGCCTCTGAAGGAGCAGTAAGGACCCAGGAGTTGGGCTCTGGAGAGCTCCACCAACAGAACACAAGTCCCAGCCCCCACATCCAGAGGCCAAGATCAGCTCCACTATCCCCGAGGCAAAACCTGGCTGCAGTGGCAGCACGTTCCTGGGGTCTGACACAGACACTGTCACAGAACTGCAGATACCAGAGGCATTTTACTACCTTTATTCTCCTTGCTTGTCTGACTGGCTATCCCTTTCCTGTCTGGTTGGATGTCCTCTTGTTTTGTATTTTGTGGTTATTTTTGTTTTGGGGGCTTTTCCCCCCTTCTTTCTCTTTTTTTTCTTTCTTCTTTTTCATTTGCCTCTTCTTTTTTTTTTAACTGTTTAGGTTTCTTACCTTTCCTTTTTGTTTTCTTTTATTGATCCTCTTTCTTTCCTCACTTCTTTTTTTTTTTTTTTTGAAAACAATACTAGAGTTTAAGACAAGACAATAAGAAATTAACAGTGGTTACCACTTTCCCGTTTTAGGCATTTCTTCCGCTACTACTATCATCATATCTATTGTGCTCTTTGGATTCCACTAACTCAAATCAGTTTTTTACACTAGAAAGATAACTCAGTGTTCACATGAAGGAGTCCAAACCATTTCACCTATGAGCATGATGTCCAGTTGCATTCATTTACCTACAAAAGCTTTGAGATTGTCCTACTTCATAGCTAGGAAACTTTCTATTGTATAAAAATACCATATATTTCTTATACATTCTGCAATTGATGGGCAAATTACTCTTGCATTTTTCCAGTTTCCTGCCATGTGGAACAATTGTTTTCTCATCTTTGATTTTCAGTCTATGAATTTTATTTCAAATTAAATGTGCTTCCTGTACACAATATATTGATGAATCATGTTTCCTTATCCACTAACACTCTGTTTTTTAATATACTGGTGAACTGAGGCCATCTGCATTAATGGTTACAACTTCCATGCACTGGTTCATCTCTGCAATGCTTTCCACCTGCTATTGGCCCTCCTCTTTTCCCATTCATTCAATTACCTATCTTGTCTGCTGATCTTTTTCTGCTGATGTTCCTGGAACCCTGGTTATTGTTATCTCTAGAATATCCTTTAGCACTATCTGTAGGGTAAGTGTGGTGGTCATGAATTCCTTTAGTCAGTTTTTATTTTTTTTTATCATGGAAACAACTTATTTTTCCATCAATATTGAAAGACAGGCTTGCAGAATACATTTGGGTTGGAAGTTGTTTTCTTTCAGAATCTGAAATATTTTACTCCAAACTCTTCTTGACTTGATGGTTTGTGTTGACAAGTCTGCCTTGATTCTGGTTTTCTTTTATAGGTGATTTATTTCTAACAGCTTTTAATATTCTGTTCTTGTGCTGAATTTCTGGGAATTTCTGGGATCATGATTATTATATGTCTGAGGTCTAGATTTACTTTGGTTATGGCTGGTTGGAAACCTATATATCTCACTTATCTGTATGCCAGATCCTTTTTCCATATGTGGGAAGTTCTCTGCTATTCATTCTGTAAATAGTCTTTTGTAATATCATCTGTATTGGCCCTTGCTTCTTTGTTGACACGTATCACTCCTAAATTATTTTTCTTTGGGTATCTTTCAGCCACTGAATTATTTCCTAGTTCCTTGATTTTTAAAAGAAACTTTTCCTTTCATGATGGCTAGCTGCAATCCTATCTTCAAGGTCTGAAAGTCTATCTACAGCCTCTTTCAAGAAGTTTTGCCAGCTTCTGCTCAACTTTTTAATTTCCTGTATGTCTCTTTGAATCTGTTTCATTTACTGTGTTTCCTATATTATTCATCCAAAGTTTCCATCATTTTCATATACTCCTTTTTAAAAAATCTATGTCTTCTTTAGATATGTTCAGCAATTTTTTCATTATGATTGTGGTTTCTTCTTTCACCTGATATATTATTTCTGATGTGGTTAATTTTCCAGTCTCATGGAAATTGTTTCTTTACTTCAGATGCTATTCTGAGATTTCATGTGTGTTAATTCCATTTGCTTCCATGACTATATCTTCCGGACTTGTTTTGTATGGGCTAAGGTTCAGACTGTCCTTTGCTCCTTCTTCATGACATTCTCCTGGGTTCCTCCCAACAAGCTGGTTGTGGGGTCCCAGGCACCTTCATTGTCCACAGGTAACAGGAACAAATGGAAGAACTTACATCCTAATAACCAAACCATGATCTAGTAGGATTCATCACAGCGATGCATGGATGGTCCATTCTCACAGTCACTCATCTTCAAGCCACTCTTCTCTCATTTCTTTCTGCCATTTTCCGAGAAGCCACAGCTGTCCATTAAGGCCCATAACCTGAGGTGTCTCTTTCCTCACTTCTTGACTTTTAAGCTTTCAAGTTGTGTAAACATTGTCTCTTCCTGTTCTGATCACTTTCAGAAATGATATTAACAGAAGTGAAAAAAACAATCATAAAAAGCTGTAGAGAAAATAATGTCTTAGATAAAAAAAGAAATGATACTCAAAATTAAAGATACTGGAGAAGACACAGAGAATGGATGAGCTTAGAAAAAAAGGAAATAAAAATGCCTAATATATGAAAGAAATGGAATGCATGAAACAGATCCAAACAGAAATCCATGAGATTGAAATCTCCATTGAAAGTATATGTAACAGACTGAATGAAGCAGATGATATAATTTTTTTTATTTTAAAAAGAAAAAAGTCAGAAAAGAAAAATAAAAAGCAAAAGAGATAAACAGCAACAGCAAACCCCAAACCATAACAATGTAGGTTTTCAAAACAGAATGACAGAAATTTAACAATGGTTGTATATTGCATATTGTTTTTTTTTTTAAAAGAAAGAAAATTAAAATAGAAAAACAGAAAAAAGGTAGAACAATACCAAATTTAAAAAATAACATCATAAAATTGCTAGTTGATACATTACCCATTGTTGTCTTAAAAAATAGTTGCCAAAGTCACAAAATCAAAGCATAAATAGTGGCTAAACACCCAAACACTGACAGTGCAAATGCTTTTGTTCAGTGTTGTAATAGAATTCAGTAATATGGTCATCTATCTTATGCGCTATACATACCTTTATACCCTTTAGAGCACTTTCCTTCCCTTTCTCTTTCAAAATATATATTATACTTTTTGGATCCCATTCTTCTGTTAGTTTTTATTATTTTTTACACTAGAGAGACAATGTGATATTTACTAATCTTAAAGAGAAAATTGCAGGTAGTGATCATAAAAAGAAAGATATCTTAAAAAATAAGAAAAGACCATGAAAACTCAACATAATAACTACAAGATGAAGCAAAGAAGAATAACATAAAATTTATTGGGGTGAGTGAGAAGGCTGGAGACAGTGCAAATGCCAGTAAAAAATACTCTTCACAGAAATAATGGAAGAAAACTTTCCAGATGTGGACAAAGAATTTGACATACAAATAAATGAATCATATAGAACTCCAAACAGCCGTGACTAAAATAAAATTACACCAATACATATAACAATCAAGATTCCAAATATTCAGTACAAGAACAGAATATTAAAAGTTATTAGAAAAAAGAAACAAATCACCTATAAAAGGAAGCCCATCCAAATCACAGCAAACTTCTCAATTCAAACACTCAAGTCAAGAAGAACTTGAAGTGAAGTATTTCAAGTCCTGAAAGAAAAAGGACCAACCTATGAACAAATAGACTTAGTAGATGTTTTCAGAGTGTTCTACCCAACAGCATCAAACCACACATTCTTCTCAGTTGCACATGAAACATTCCCTAAAATAGACCATACACTGGCCCATAGAAGATCATTAATACAAAGGAATTGAAATTATCTCGTGCATATTATCTGAATATAGTGCAGTGAAATTGGAAGCTACTGGCAAAAGTCACTGCAAAAACTTCATAAACACATGGAAAATAAGTACCACTTCCTTGAGCAACCAATCAGTCACAGATGAAATTAAGGAAGAAATTAAATAATGTCTACAATGAAACAACAATGCAGGCACAACATACCAGAACTTGTGGAATATAATGGAAACAGTCCTAAGAGGCAAATTTATAGCAGTGAATCCTCAAATCAAGAAAACAGAACAAGCACAAATAAAAAAAAACTAATGTTGCACCTCAAGCTTCTTGAAAAGAAGAGCAAGACAAGCTCAAAGCCCATACAAGGGAGGAAACTATAAAGATCAGAGCAGAAATGAATGCAGTTTAGATTAATAAAGCAATATAAAGAATTAATGAATCAATGAGTTGGCCCTTTGAAAGAATAAATGAAATTGATAAACTTTTAGCCAAACAACAAAAAAGAAGCAGAAAGAATCACATTCATGCATTGAGAAATGAAATGGTTAAAGTCATTACAGATCCCATGGAAATTCAGAAGATTGTGAATACCTACTTTGAAAATCTTTATTTTCATAGGATGGAAAACACAGAAGAGATGGACAAATTCCTAGATACCAATGCTGAATCAAGAAGTCACAAAAATTCTGAATAACCCAATATCAGTTAATGAGATTGAAAATGTAATTAAAAACTTACCAATAAAGAACAGCCTATGTCCTGATAGATTCATTGCTGAATTCTACAAGAAATTTGAGAATATTTAATGCCAGTACTTCCTAAAGTCTTTAATGAAATTGAAAGGGAAGCCAATGCTCACTAAGTCATTGCTGAGGCAAGTATTACCCTCATACAAAAACCAGAGAAGGACCCAACTGAAATAGAGAACTACAGGCCAGTCTCTCTAAAATACATAGATGCAAAACTCTTCAATAAGGTGCAAACAATGGCTGGGTATTTAGCTCAGTGGCATAAGCGCCTGCCTTGCAAGCATGCAGTTGTGAGTTTGATCCCCAGTACCAAACCAAACCAAACCAAACCAAACAAACAAACAAAAAAATAAGGTGCAAACAGAATGCAGCAAATCAACAAGATTGTAACCATGACCAAGTGGGATACATCCCCAGAATGCAGGAATAGTTCAGCATACTCAAATCAATAAATGTAGTATTACCATATCAACAGAACCAAAGACAAAAATCACATGATGATCTCAATAGATTAAAAAAAAAGCTTTTGACAAAGTCCAACACTCATTCACAATAAAAACCCTACTGAAAATTGGAATAGATGTCCTTTATCTCAATATGATAAAAGCCATCTGTTTTAGTTACTTTTTCTTGTTGCTGGGACAAAATACCTAACACCCAAAATGAAGGAAGGAAAGGTTTATTTAGCTCACTGTTTGTGGGGGTTTCAGTCTGTAATCAGCTGGCTCCAAGGCAAGTTGACATTGCACAGGGGCAACATATCAATGCAGCAGCCAGCAAAATGTCAGAGCCAAAAAGGGGAAACAAATCCATCCTACTCCCTTATATTGTAAGCAAACTACGCCTCCAGGGTGAGTGTTGCATTCACACCACCTCTGTGCCCTGTCTTACACAGGCTGAGGATGTTAACAAAGTAAGGATCCTGGCTTCCTGCTGAGGCTCTTCATTAAACTTTGAAACTTCTCAAGTTAACACAATGTACCAACCATAACAGCATCTATGACAAACCAACAGCCAACATTGTACTAAATGGACAAAAACTAAAAACTTTTACTCTTAAAATCAGAAACAAGATAAAGATGTGCACTATCACCACTCCTATTCAGTATACCTCTGAAAACATTATCCAGAGCAATTAGACAAGAGACAGAAATAAAAGGAATATGGAGCTGAGAAGAAGAAGTTAAATTGTCATTGTTCACAGATGACATCATACTCTACATAGAAGACCCCAAAAACTCCATCAAAAGACTTCTACATTTAATAATCAAATTTGATAGTATTGCTGGATATATAGTCAACACTCAAAATATCAATAGCATTACTGTACACAAACAACAAACTCACTGAGAGAAAAATTACGGAAATCACACCCTTCAAATAACATCCAAAAAAATGAAATATTTAGGAATCAATCTAACAAAGGAAGTAAATGATCTATACATTTGTAATTACAGTACTCTGAAAAAAGATTTAAGAGTATATCAGAAAACGGAAAGATATCCCTTGGTTTTGGGTAGGAAGAACTGACGTAGTGCAAATGGCCATACTACCAAAATTGTTATACAGATTTAATGTAATCCTGAACAAAATACTATTAGCATACCTCACAGAACGAGAGAAAGCATTCCTAAAATTTATTTGGAACCTGAAGAGACCAGAACAGCAAAGGAAGTTTGGGGCAACAAAGGCAAAGGCAATAGGCATCACAATCCCTGACTTGAAATTGTATCACAGAGGTACTATGATAAAATCAGCATGATATTGGCAAAAAACAGACCTGAGGATCAGTGGAACTGATTGAAAGATGCAGACACAACTGTAAACACTTAACCATCTTATCTTTGACAAAGGGGTCAAACATGTTCACTGGAATGCTAGCCTCTTTAATAAATGATGCTGGAAAAACTAGCTCTCTACATGCCAAAGTCTAAAACCAGACCCATGTCTATCAACATGCACTAAACTAAGGTCAAAATAGATCTAAATATTAAAACAGAAATCCTAAATCTACTGGAGAGAAAGTAGGTAGAGATCTTCAAGACATAGGGTGTATGCAGAGAGTTCATAAATAAAACCCAAACTGCATGAGAAATACTTTAAAAAATCAACAACGGGGATCTCACCTTATTGAAAAGCTTTTTGCACATCAAAAGAAATCAACAGAGTGAAAAGACAACCCACAAAGTAGAAAAAAAATTTAGCCAGTTGACCCTCAGACAAAAGACTTATGTTGAGTTTGATCCTTGGTTCCCAAAAAAACAAAAACCAAAAACTAAAAAATAATTACTTCAAAAAGACTTATGTCTAGAACATATATATTCTTTATAAATAAGTGAAAAAAAATCAGCCTCCCCAAATTCAAAGAACCAGTCTAATAATGGGCATCTGTGGTGGAGTATGCAATTCTCAGATGAAGAAATATAAATAGGAAATAAATATATGAAAAAATATTCACAAATCATCCAATAACTAATGCTGGAGGAACTGTCAGGGAAAAGGAACCCTTCTTCACTATTGGTGGAATGTAGACTGGGTGAAATCAGTGTGGAAATTTGTTAAAACAGTAGGCCTAGTGGTTCCATTTGACCCAGGAATTCCCCTTCTGAGTATTTTTCCATAATAATTAAAAATTCATACCTCAGCAATATGTGTACACCCATGTTTATAGCAGCACAATTTGTAATATCTAAACCTTGGAAACAACCCAAATGCCCATCAGCTGAGGAATGGCTAATAAAGACTTGGTATTTCTTTTTTTTTTTTTTTGCAATGCATTGCTACTCAGCTATAACAAAGGATAAAGTTGAGATGTTTATAGGTAAAGGGATACAATCTGAGATCATACTCATAAGTGAAATAAATCAGACTTGCATAGTAAACATTGTATTGTCTCCTAGTATAGGAAGATGAAAGAGTAAATAAGATCTAAAATGTACAATAGATATTCTGAAATGGGAAGAAACTTTTCAAAAGAAAATAGAATAAGCTCCTGGCTGGCAAATGTAAGATCATGAGTTCAATCGTTGGCACCCCCCCCAAAAAAAAACACCACACAAACAAACAAACAAAAAAATAGAAACTGGGATGAGGGAAAGGAAAAAATGAAAGGAACAGTGAATAAACAAGATAGTTAAGATGTTAAGATAGTTATACTACTAATTTCTATTAGTTCACTGAAAAGAAATTTTGTGTTTATACTCTTTGATCAATTTTTAATGCCTATATCTTATAATTTGAACTACTTTGAAGATAACAATACATGATGTAAGAACCATTGACACTCTCCTACTAATTTGTTTTGAATTTTTATATTGTTTTTATTGCTTTTTCTCTTTAAAATGAATAAATAAATAAATAAATAAATAATCTGATTCATAGGTAGCAAAATAATTTCCTCTAGGTCATCTGATCTGATCATCTGGGTACTGCCTACACTGTGAATCAGCAATTCAAGAACAGCAACAAATTTGTATATGTAGACAGAGTATTCTTTATAATTCTATGTTCTTCCATTATTACTGATGTGAAAAATCAAAGGAAAGGATTTTGAACTCTTATGTATAAATTACACTGACTATGGTAATGTAGAGTATCTCCAGTGCAGTATCTTCAAAATTATTAAATATTCACTGCACAAAGTAAGAGATAAAAGAGACTATTTTTATTTTCTTTTCTAATAATGTATTTAGTTTAAGGTGAGAAATATATATATACCTTAAAAAGTAATGGTATCTATTTTCTGAGGTTGGTAAATATCATGCCTGTCCGTTTAAGAGTGAGTAGATAATGAACAGCTCTCTTACAATCACTTTGCTGTTGAAAATTATTTATTGCCACTGTTTCCAAAAAGTTAGAAGTGTTATCAAGCAAAAAAGTAAACAAATATGATTTATATAATAGGAATTCTTCATTATCATCTTTTTCTGTATTTATGTTAGTGTTTGACTTGTTGCACTTTAAAAAAAAATATTCCTAGTAAAGTGTTAGTAGCTCCCAGAATGTTTTAAAAAGGGACTAGTATAATATAGGTAGCTGAGACATTTAAAAAAAAACTGAATATTTTTTATTTCTCTAATGCTCCTTTAAAAGGTTGTTTTCTCATATTGATTTTTGTTCTTATTTTTAAAATAATTGATTCTTGGCAAAACACAACTATTCTTTTAATGTTCCATATTTGTGAACAAGTTAAAGCACAGAGTGAAATAAATGCCAAAAATATTCGAAGTTTTTCTGTTCCAACTGATTAGTTATCATGGAGTGAAATCCCTCAATTTAAAGAACATGTTTAGAGACTAGAATACAGTGTCTTGGTCCTTCAGAAAAGGAATGGTTTGATGCCAGAATGAATGCGAGTAAAAAATTCCTATGATATGTGTATGTATTAATAGTCATGCTTTTATCCAAGTTAAACATGGATATTTTTAAAATTAAAATCCAAAAGATTGGAAAGGTGTAATTCTGGTATTTTAGAAACTCAGTGTTTATGAAATGTTTTCAGAGTCTTTTTAAAAACTATTGAGAAATTAGAGTTATTATCATCTTAAAATTTTTTGAGGTATTAGAATTATTATTATCCATAGGAAGATACTATTTAAAAATCAGAATTTATTAAACAAATAGCCTAGTAAGTACATAGTGTAGGGAAAAATCGCTGGAGAATACACAGGCAGCCTTCTGGTGTGGTCAGATCTATGTGTGGCCCTCAGAATCATTCTGTGGTGTCCACCCTCCTGACTGAGGTCCACCTCTTGCAGAGTATCAGACAGTTCATTTCTATGAATGACTCAAGAATGAATCTTCCAGATAATCATTATTTTTCCAAATTTGGAGAAAATGCATTGCCTGTGGGCTAAGGAAAAAAATTTAACTAAATGAACGCATTCATTGACTACTTCTTCACTCAATCTGGAGCTACAAGGACGTGTGCCTTCATGTGCCTGAGGAGCTCACAGGGTCTCGGAGCTGAGTGGAGCGCCCAGCAAGAAGACCCAGCAGACCGGCAAAGTCTTGAGGAAGCAGAAAACCTGAACCTTGTCCTATAGAACAAATTAACAAGGGCTCCTTGGGACAGTGGCTTTGTAAAGAACAATTGTAATTTTTGAGAGACTTTTTTAAAGAGTGAATGGCAAAAGCAATGTGTAAGTGAAACCATGTTTATAAGGTTTCTCCGTCTTCTTTTTAACCTTCGTATAATATTTCCCCACCCCCACCCCAGTAATGTTTTTTCTCTACAGAAACATAGACTGGACCTGAAAAGCAGACAGTGTGACTGTTTTGTATCTAACACTGACTGTGTTGGCGTGTTCACCCAACAAGGGGCTAAGTGATGGCATTAGAACTGAATTACATGATGAAAGCCTAGGCTTCAAAATTGTCAGGTCTTAATCAAAAGATAGGAGTGCTTTTTAATTAGATTTTAAAGCTACGACCAGTTCACCAGAAACATTGAATAACAGGAGCAAATGGAGAATTTACAAATATTTTTTGCCAGCACACTGGGTTTAAGCAGATTATTTTTATTCCCTCATTGTTGCTTTTAGCTGGAGTCATGTTAAATGGCAAAAGAAATGTCTTCTTCCAGAACTTTGACTTCTAAGAATTACTTTAAATTGAAATAATTGTATTCTGTTCCTCACAATTTCTTATGCTTTTCTCACAGTAGTATATGCAAGATTAAAAGACATACTGTATTATTATTTTTAATAGGGTTGAGCTAATCTACCTTTTGTGTTCCCTCTGAAACAAAGGTTCTGGTTCTCTTCTGGAATGGAAAGCTATTAACTAGAAATAGATATGCATACAGTAAGTATTTCTAGCCATTTTTGCTTACAGCAGTCCTCTGATATCCAACCAAATTGTGATCTGAATCTGTAAATCACTGTCAGAGCCTTGGGAGCTCCTTGGAAGCAGCAGACCTGGTGTGTGGGATGGAAGTGAAAATCGAGGGCGATTCCAATGGTGCACTGAAAAGCAGACTAACACCATTTCAGTTAACTTGCCACTTTCCACACTTATGTAAAAAGTTACTATATGCATTATACGTTTATGTCATCTTTTAGCAACTTTTATGTCTTCTTGGAATTCAAGAGATTTCATGTCATCAAATATCCAACACATTTTTCCTCCTTGAAAATATTGCAATGATCTTGAAATGATGTAATTTCAAAGCAACTTATTTACTACTTTATGTGAATACACCAGGGTTATGAGGAAACGAATGGGTTGATTGACCGTGTATGTGCAAGGAATTTACATATTCTCAAAGACCAAAGGAAACAGAGAGAAGAGCAATCAGATACACCCGTGCTCTTTATTTTCTTGTCTATTATTGCAAGTCTGAGACATTGTGCAGAACTTTAGCTCCGTTAATTTTAAAGCAATGGCAATCCACTGGAGAGATTTTACCTCCCTAGGGACATCCTTCAAAGGCTCATGAATAGGCCTAATGGCAAGTGGAAGAATCTTCACGAGGTGGATCCCAGAGGCAGGCAGTTAGGTCACTGGGGCTATGCACTTGAAGGGGACCTTGGGCCTGAGCTCCTCTTCCCCTCTTAGCTTCCTGACTCCCATGAAGTGAGCTGCTCTCTTAGCCGTGCTTCCCCACATCATCTCTGCAGATGTCCAGAAGCACAGACCAACTGCACCTGGGCAGAGACCTCCCAAACCGTGAACCTAGACAGCCTTTCATTTCCAGCTCCTTATCATCTCAGCTCTTAGGGTAGTAACAGAAAGCTGCCTGACACCGTTGGCAATGTCTGGAGGCATTTTTACTTGCCATTCCTGAAGAGAGGACACCAGTGAGCATCCTGTGAGGCACCAGCTTGTTCCTCCTACAGGTTCAGCTGCAAATAGCCAAGTTTGGAAATGCTTACTCATAAGGCAGACGCGACTGTACTGGACAGGGCATGACATGCAAAGTGGTAGCTTTGCCCAGTTGTTTTGTCTGTTCTGCTTTGACTGCTCTGTTGCCATTTAAGACAAGGTCAGACTTTCATTCAGATTCTTTATGGTGAAGTAGAGAATTTTATTAAACCATCTGTCAAAGAACCCAAAGTCTGTGTCTTTCCAAATTGATTCATATTTTCTCATTTATAAAGGGACAGCACAGAGGGGGGAACACATGAATTATTATGAGATCATTTTATTACCTTGTTCAAGTTGTAATTATTTTTAGTAATAATTATTTTACTTGTAATTATTTTGTAGTTTTAGAGGAACACTCATCAATGTAGTGATACAAATGTGATTCACATGCTGTTTTTCACCAACGTTCAAGAAGTGAAAAAACTTGAAATATTGGACTTTAACATAATTCATATGTAAAATAGCTAAATTTTTAAAAATTAATACAAAAGCTGTGACCTTCAACAGAAGAATGTTAATGGTACATCTTCAGAGCAAGTATTTTTAAACAACTTTCATATCAATTCAAGTTTACCTACAGCAACACAGAATATGAGCTCTGATCTAAGAACATGGTGAATGTCTAAGCTAATAAAACATATTGCCGTGAATCCTGTCAGAGTGCCTCCCTTCTCTCCCAAAACAGCTCTCCACTCTTCTTGCCCCTTTCAGAAGCAGCGCTAGAAGTCCTTTCTCATGACTGTCTCTGGATGTGCTGTTTCGGCTGCCTCAATGTCCTGACTCAATTCAGAATGTTTCCCTTTCATAGTCATTCTGATTTTGGAGAAGAGCCAGGCATCACAGGGCCCCAGATCCTGTGGATAAGGTGGAGGAAGGACACAGCATATGTCTTTGCGAACCTCTTTCCATTGGATGCTGTTCTGCAACACACGCTGTAGTTTTGATCACACCTCAGAAAGACAGTCTGGAAAGAGGACTTAGAGCTGCTTCTGAAAGTGTCAAAAATGATGAGATGACTGTGTTGTAAGCAAGGATGGGGCACGAGAGTATTTTGAGTGGGATTACCAAACTGGTTTAATGTAAATAGTCATGACTTGATCACTTCTTGTATATTAATGTCCATGCTCCAAAAGGCATTTGACCCTAATAATTAAAAGTCGGGGTTTTAGTGGATGATTTTATTTCCTCTTTTAGTCTTTTCTGTTGCTTGTTATATACATGTGTTGGGAAGCCATAGCTGCTGCTCACACATTAATATTATTCAAAGACATCTGATTCAGTATAGTAGTATGTAATGACTTATTTCTTCAAGAATGAAATTGTAGAAATTAACATTAAAACTCTTCTCAAAAGTAGAATTTAATATTATCGTAACATTCTTAAACACTAGGATGCATACTTAAGAGTTGTAGTAAAAATTTATGAATCTGTCTGCTCCATTTCTATGCTCAAAACTTTTAGGATGACTGTATATTATAGATTAAGATTTGCTGGTGACAAGATATCAAAAACCAAAAGTGATGTTACTGCTGTATTTTTTCTACATTTTAAATGTAGTTGATCACTCATGGGTATGAATGTTATTTAGTTTTGAATTTTGGATTTTTTCATCATGTTTTCTCTGTTAGCTTAAATAGATGAAAGTTAAACTACCAACTTTGTATTAAGGGAGCATTTTTAAGAAAAAACTAAGATATAGGCCTTGCCATCATGAAAATATAAATATAGCCTATGAACATTATGTCTTTCACAGTTACTTTGAAGCCAGAGATTGTGGGTTCAGTTCATGTATGCATACTTATTTTTTGGTATTTCTAAATCTTTGCTTCTTTGGATATAAAATTCTTATTAACCTCATACTATCTAGGTCATTTCAGATTTTTAAAGTATATACTTCATGTGTTTTAAAGTGCCTTAAATATCAGCATATTTGTGGTTTCTATACTCCTAAAGTAAATGATAAAATACACAATTAGAATTTTTAAAACACAGAATGAATTTTTGTTTTGTTATTAAAAGCTGCAACACGTCATTGAAGTTAGAATTTCTTTTTTTTTTTTTTTTTTTTTTTTGGTACTGGGGATCGAACTCACGACTGCGCACTTGCAAGGCAGGTGCTTATGCCGCTGAGCTAAATCCCCAGCCCTGAAGTTAGAATTTCTGATTAAATGTTATTTTTCACTCTAAAATCTATTCATAATTATTCTAACAATTTTCTTCTCTTTAAATTGGCAATCATTATGTATCTTTATAGTACACAATATGATGTTTTGACCTTCATTTACAAACCCAGGACTGACTGGCATACCCAGAACAGACCTCCTAAGTAGTGCAGAAAATGGTGTGGTTGGCAGTGGGCTGAGGAATGTGTTGTTCAGAGAGCAGAAGCTTGAGGTACAAAGGAGGAGAGGAAGTAGAGGTCTTTTGTACAGCATGATGACTGTGGTTAATAAAATGCTTTAAAAAGTTTTAAAAGGTGGATTTTAAATATTCTTCTCACAATTTTCCTTTAACAATATTTTGCCAAGAGGTATGTTATGGTCGATAATTGTGTTAACTTGAGAAACTTAAAAGTTTAAGCAAATCAGCAGAGAGCCAAGGTCCTTGCTTTGTAAACATCCTTAGCCTGTGCAAAAGGAGGGCACACAGATGGTGTGAGTGTGCACCCACCCAAGGAGCACAGCCTGCTTACAGTATAAGGGAGGAGAAGGGGCTTGCGTTTCCTCCCCTTCTGCTCTGGCTGCTTTTGCTGCCTGCTGCCTTACAGTGTTGCCCCTGTGCCATGCCACCCTGCCTTGGCACCCGCTGATTATGAACTGAAACCTCCACAAGCAGTGAACTAAATAAACCTTTCCTTCCTTCATTTTGGGTGTCAGGTGTTTTGTCCCAGCAATGAGAAAAAGTAACCAAGACAGCAGTATTTTGCCAAGAGGTATAAGTATGTGGAGAAATGGGAACCCTGAATAAATGACAACACTATTGTATTTACTACATGACAAGTATAGCACTGCAGAATTTGAATCTGAATACATGTACTAGATACAAGAAACAAAACAAAAAGGAACTCCTAATGAACTATTGACTTTACAGAAATTATAATATTAATATAGTTTATATTTCAAAGATAAAGTTAACAACTAACTCTGAAATATACAATTTTATTATTAATAATTTACTCGCTCAATAAACTACAGAATTTTTTAGTGTAATGAAAATATGTACATAGTACTTCTGCCTGTTATATATATTATATATACATATTATATATTATATATTATATATTATATATTATATATTATATATTATATATTATATATTATATATTATATATTATATATTATATTATATATTATATATTATATATTATATATTATATATTGTATATTATATATAGATAATTATATATAATATATAGTTATATAGTTATATAATATATAATTATATACTAATTAATATATAGTATACATACATTACTCTATATAGTATAGTATACTATATATAGTACAGTATACTATATATAGTAATTATATATATATATATTTGAAACTTACTGCAAATAAATCTCCTGGAGTTCCACTTTTGGCATAATAGCAGAAAGAGCTCCAGGAGTCTGTTAACCAGTAAAACTGATGAAAACCAACAAACACCAGTGCTTAGAAAACAAACACCCATTTACAGTCCCTGCAGCCAGCAGGGCAAAATCATGGCAACTTGAAAATGTCTGTCATATGAATGAAGCTAGTAACAAGACTATACATCATGTATATATGGTTGCATTTGTGAATTGTCCAGTGTAGTCAAAAGAGAGATACAGAAATTAGATTAGTGGTTACTGAAAGGTGAGGCCGAGGGAGAGAAGAAGTGAAGTGGAATGCTGGGTCCAGGGCAGCTCTCAAACTTCCAAGGGTGCTAACAGTGGAGGATGAAGCAATGAAGACAAGAGTCAGAATGCAGAAAGCTGAAGTCAGATGGAGCTCTCTCTCCAGATGGGAGAAAGAACAGCCCAAGGAGTGCAGTGTGCTTATTTATACACTTAGCAGGTTGATGTTATGTGACTCCCCTGTTGCTATCAGCTTGTTCAAGTGAACGCCTTGTATAACGCCTTGTCTCAAGACTGGCCTTGCTTTATCCCTGCACATGTGATTGGTCTCCAACTTTAGCCACTCCCCACAGTGGGAGGCAGTTGAGTAGTTATTGTGTTTCTTTTTGAGTTGATGAAAATATTCTGAAATTGACAGTGGTGGTGGCTACCCATATGCATGAATATACTAAAAACCAGCAAATTATACACTTTCAATAGACAAATTTATGATAGATGAGTTATAGCTCATAAAGTTATTATGTGAAATCATAATAAAGCCTCCTTCTCACACCTGCACAATTCAACTAACAGGGAATTTACTCAAAAGTTGATCAAGCTCTTATAAAAAGAAGGAGCATTCTTGGGCAGCAATTAGTATACATTTTATCCCTTGATGTTCCTGTTAAAACAATCATTACCAGGAAATAATTTGTGAATTACAAATTATTTATAACTGGTAAATTATAAGTTAGATAATTTTAAAAGGAAGGAAACAGTAACAGTATAGCATCATTTCAATAATTGCAACTCAATTTTGATTTTTTTCTGATTGATTTTGGGGGGAATAATGTGAGTGAAGCCATAGGAAACTGTATATGTTCATTCTTTTTCTTCAATACAAAACAAGTCAGAATCATATCTACTCATATAAAGTGTGAGAAAGTAGGATTACTTAAAAAGCAACTACTTTTTTTCCTTTGTTTTATTCCTGACCAAAGCTCTGTGCTCTCTCTAGCTCACTGTTATGAAAACCTTGGTATCCATCAAATAAGATTCTGTGACTCGCAAGCTCTAATAATAGCCATTTTTCAGTGAGAATCTCTCAGCCCGTTCAAAGCAAGTGCTGTTGTAAATATATAAACACTTCAGGTGTTAGATAGTTTGGCTTATGATGTAGTAGTAAGCTGGATGGCTATTGGTAAATCCATTACGAAATTAAAAGGCGGAAAGTGGTTTCATGGCCTTCTTTCCAGCCAGGCCTTGATCAGTATCACTGCATTTGGCTTAATGTGGCCTAGCAGTCCGCTGTCATTTCATACAAATAGGTTTGTTTTGTGCATAAACAGTAAGTAATGATTCTTCATCATTTTATGTTTCTACCCAGTTTCCCTTACTTTGACACCAGTATAATAGCTTCTGAGATTGGAGTGTCAGATCTGGTTTCTTCTTCATTTCTTATTATTGTTTAACCACTATTTCACTGACCCCATTAACCAGACCAGGCAGAAACTTTGAAGAAAGGACACAGTGTCTATGAAGCTGTTTTGCCATGGAAAAGCGTTCTTGGAGCTAGCAAGCAGTGGGTGTGGGTGGGAAGCAATTGTAGGTATAATGGTGGTGGGAACAGCACCATCAGTAGCCTTGTCAAAGCTAATTCCATGTAGTTATGTTAGATTCAAGTTACAGCTGCAACCTGAGTAGGGCTGTGTGGCGGAGCCTCGAGGAGAACCAGTCATTATACCGAGCTCAGGCTACCCCTCGTGCACTCTTGGGTATCTTCATGGAGTTATATTGTCATATGTGAGTGCATAGCTACTGGGAAGAGAAGAGGAGGCACAGGGGAAGTTAGATTCATCCAGGAGTAACAGGAGAGATCAAGTAACAGTGATGCCTAATGGAAATCAATTAGTCATCACCATAGGCAGTTCAGCAGTGTAGACTAATTCAGTGGTTCCCAAAGTGTTGTCTCTGGAGAAGTAACTTCAGTATCACTGGAAACTTTTAAAAACTCCCCTTCCCATGCCCAGTGAATCAGACATTGTTACGGTGAAGCTCAACGATCTGTATTTTATGAAGCCTTCCACTGGTTACTTCTAACCAGTAAAGTTTGAGAACCACTATGGCACAAAAGTGATTTGCAAGATCTGTTTATCAACGCACAGATTAGACATTGTTTAGAAAAATAACAAGTAGGTCATAAGAACAAGCAGCAGTGAGTCTTGGAAGGAAAGGAATCAAGACAGGATCTCCTTTCCAATCAGACTCATCATTGTGTCTAATAGCAGGGAAGTAGAACTATAAAGATTATTTGTTAGGCACTATAAATGTTTAAAACTCTAGTTTCAGATAGAATTGTACAACCTTCAAGAAGCTAGACTACTTGTACTTCAATTTTCTCACTTGTAAATTTATGCGATAAAAGTGGGGATAGCTTTGTAATGTTACTATGAAAGTAAGTGAACTGCAAAGCATAGAAACCAGCTTAGGAGTTTATCCTCTACAGGGGAGGAGCAAAGATTAAAGACAAGATACAGAGATAATTTTGAAAGAAGGGCCAGAGGCTCTTGCCTCTAGTGGACAAATAGCCCTAAGCATTTGGCCCACCTTGCTTTTATTTACCTAGACCCTGAGCAAGCAATTCCGAAGATTCATTTGGCCTCCTGTTATCTATAGTTTATGCACAGCTAGACAATCAGATCTCAGCTGGGTTGACTCTTCCCTGGAACGTGTAACCTGCCAGCATGGCTGAAGAGCACAGCTTGCTGTTTGTCTTCTTTGTGCTCACCAAGAAGGTCAAGTAGGCCTCAGTCCTCATTATCTGATCTCCTACATCTCCCCGTTTTTGAATAGCAGTCACAGAAGTGAAGCAAAGTACAGTTGTGCCTGTTGCCTGTGTTGTTGTGTTCCTCTCTTGAGGTGGTCTGCTGACTATGAACAAAACAGTAACACAAATAATCAAGAACCTAGTAATCTTGACATGCCATGATACTAATCATAGGAATGAGATTATCAGGTATTCTGGGTAAGCTTTGAGAATAGACACATTTTTCTGTCTCCTGGCTTGTTTTCTTCACTAGTTATCTGAGAAAAGGCTCTCTCTCCTAGAGGGCACGCATATCCTCTGCCCATTTCCTGCAACAACACAAGCACACTTCTGCCCCAGCATCAGCAAGAAAACTGGACCACCTCACCTCCCTTGCTCTGGGGACCACCATAACACTTGTGCTATTTCCTTTTTCTCATATTGTTCTACTTTTGATCAATGTAATTCTGCTGGGGTGTTGCCTATATTACTAGTAGGATTCAAAAATACTAAGTGTAAATGTTGTAAGATTAAGGCAAAATTGTGGCTTATAACTTATTATCCATTTTTTGTAATTGCTATTTTAACATCAAATGTGCACACGATTTCTTGGCCTTATGGCTTATAATGAATTCCAGTAAAATGAATAACATTGTACTATTGTAACAATTTTTGAAAGCTTTTGCTTATGTAGGCAAGACCATTATGGGTTTTTATTTTCTTAGGGACTCTCAGTTTTGCAAATGCAGGGAGCCTGTGTTGCTACATATGCCCTGTAGTCTTAGGGAGATACAAGATGAGTGATTCTAAACTGACATGCACATGCTGAAGTTTGCCAGTTGGGATATATGTGTTAAATCCATTTGCCACAGCTCATTTGCTTGACGGCCTTGGAGATTATAGCTTTATGATGGAATTGACGTAGGTAAAGTTCAGCATGTTGGACAAGATTGTACAATATGGCATTCCTGTGGTGTGGAAAGTTTAAAGGCAGAAGTAAGGGCTCCAGTGTTCTGATGGAAATAATGGAAAAGTACCACCTCTTGAAAAGTCAAGGCAATGAGTGTGTCCGTGTGATGATTTCCTTTTGACAGTGGTCCATGAAGACCTGAATGTGAGCATACGTGATGGTTTTTTTTTTTTTCTTTTTTTCCTGACTGACTGAGCTCCTCGCCACTGTAGAACTCCCCATTGCTTAGTCACTACACTTTCTGCTCAGGCAGACTTTTCCTAGTCAGGTCCCTGTTTGGGTGCCACTTGTGGGACCAGCCTATGAGTTTATCCCAACTGAGGATCAAACAGAGATTAAAGACAAGACACAAAGATAGCTTTAATAGAGGGCTCTCGGGGGCTCATTCCTCTAGTGGACAAAGAATCCTAAACATTTGGCCCATTTTGCTTTTATTTACTTAGACACAGGAGCAAGCAATTCTGGTAGCAGAGATTCATCTGCCGTCTGTAATCTATAGCATATGCCCATGTGAACAACTGGATCTCAGCTGGATCGACTCTTCCCTGGCACTTCCAGCATGCCAGCACAGCTGCGTGTTGCCAGAG
This sequence comes from Dolichotis patagonum, assembly GCA_004027295.1. Lineage (NCBI taxonomy): Eukaryota > Metazoa > Chordata > Mammalia > Rodentia > Caviidae > Dolichotis > Dolichotis patagonum. The sequence goes on along the minus strand of PVJX010009062.1, from coordinate 32,003 downwards.
GAGCACAGGTTGCTGCTTCTTTCCTTTATGCTCACAGAGAAGGTCAGTTAGGTCTCGATCCTCACTCTCCGGTCTCCTATAGGAAAGAATACTCAGTATATTCTTGTCATGCAGTAAGGAGAATAGATGTTGACTCACATTATACTTCTTATATTATTAAAATAAGATAAGGCTTGGAATTTTTAAATTATAGTTTTTCAAATATTAAATACATGGTTTTTCATGCAATATTAAATAAAAATGTGTCAAAGATGTTTTAAAATTCTTTAATGAAGTAACTAGTAACTTGCTCAGAAGAGGTTTCGGAAGAGACGGATTAATCTGTCAGAAATGCTGAAAATTGAGGACCTAAAACTGGCTAATTCCAAAAAGAGAAATTCACTGTAATGTTTGGTTTTTATTTTTTAATGTGTCAAAATACAATTGCATCTCTCATAGAATTTTATTTACATTATTATAGATAGGAATCCATAATAAAATTCCATTTCGCAGTGCTGATTACAGTGTCACAAATTAAGAGATTAACTGTGGGCATGGCAGTAAAACATTATTAGTAGACCTACAGGAAATTGTATCAAATAAAATCTAGTTATGTCTATTCAGTGTGTCTGAACTCAGGGTGGAAAGGAAAAAGATAATAGAATAAAATCTTGGGGAACACTAATGTCAGCATTTGAGAAAAAGAGAGCAAGAATTTGAGCATGAAATTATACTTTCTGTATTTGAGACAAATGTCCTACACCTGCAGATTACAGGGGCAGAGGTTTTTTTTGGCTCACAGTTTCAGCTAAATCCACGGCAGAAACAGTGTGGCACGCAGTGGCGGAGGAGAGCTGTTCACCGCATAGCAGCTGGGAGCAGAGCCAGAGGAGGGAGGAGCTCGGCTCGCCAAGAACACACCTTCCAGGTCACGCCCCAGTGACCTGTCCCTTTTGACCTGGCTGTACCTCTGAACATGCACTTTTGGGGACATTCTAGGTCCAAACTCTAAGAGCACGTGTAGACAAGGGGAAGAGAACTATCAAGAGAAACTTATGCTTTGACATTACAGGGCCAAAGAGAAGGAAGTTACCGGCATTCCAGTGAGGTATCTGGCCAAAGCAGTTGATGAGCTTGTCAGTTGACAGGGTGACTGACCCCTAAAGGTTATTAGGAGTAGTTGAAGCTGGATTGAAAGAGGAGTAGGAGAGGTTTCATGGACAAATGGATGCAAGGAACCTAGGCTGAAAACTCAAAAGTTAGCTCTGTATTTCTGAAGATAATGTTCACAATTTTTGTATGGCAAGAAAAATTAAAGCACAAAATTTTTACTACTGAAAAACTACATGACAAACATTATAGCTAATTGAAGAGAATAGTTAATCAAATACAATAAGGAAAAACCCAAGAGTTTTGAAAAGTGCAAGGAAAGCTTTGAAAAGAGTGAAAAAGTAATAGAAACAATTATATAAGATGTATTTCTTTTTTATAATTAAGTATATTGGTACAATTTAGACATGCATAATGATCACATTCATCTTACGGAACTTGTACCTGTGCATGATATATCTTAGTTCCTTTTTTCCCCCATTTCCCACCCATCTCCGCAATCCCTCTTCCTCTTATTTTTACAAAACTTTGCTCCTATTTTATCCTTTTTTCCTCATTCCCCCCTCTACCAATTTCCCTCCCTTTGAACAATACTTCCAATTTCACAACTATCTTTTATACATTTTGGATCTTATTTACACCTTCAGTTTCTTGTTCCAGAGTGACAATATTATAGTTACATATATGTGTCCAATTTAGTTCACTTAAGAGTATAGTCTCAAGGTCTATCCCTTTACCTATAAATGTCTCAAGTTTATCCTTCTGTATGGCTGAGCAGTACTTCACTGTATAAAAAAAACATCTTTTCTATACATTCATCAGTTGACCCCAAAAATTCCACCAAGAGAATTCTGTAGTAAAGAGGATATTAGAAAATGGAAAGATATCCATTGCTCTTGGGTAAGAAAAACAACATAGTGAAAATGGCCATACTTTCAAAATTACACAGATTTAGTGCAATCCCAATAAAAATATCAATAGCATGTCTCATAGAATTAGAGAAAACAAAAAAAAAATTCATGTGGATCCACAAGACACTTAGAATAGCACAAACAATTCTAGGCAACAAAGACTAGGCAGGCAGCTTCATAATCTGTGACTTGAAATTATATTCAGAGATACTGTGATTAAAAACAGCATGGTTCTGGCAAAAAGAGCTGAGGATCGATATTTTCACAAATCTTTCTTGCAACACTTTTGTTAGAGTAGTAGTCATTGTCCCTGTTTTATCACTGAATGTGAGCATTACATTGCAGAGTAGCTGTGCAGCTCCTCCAAGATTCTGCAGCTGGGAACGGGGCCTGCCACTGAGTACCCTGTAGGATGAAGGAAAAGTTAAAAGTTTGCTTTGTGGTAGACAGTTATCTGAATATCCTGTCTCCTAAACCAAGTGAAAAGACGTAGTAGAATCTCTGAAATCACCCAAGCTGTGCGCAGGACACCTCCGGTGCTGGGCTTGCACACTGCTGCCAGTCCCCGCAGACATGGCCTTGGCCTAGGGGGCAGGAGCCTTCAAGCCACCAAAATACACATCACATCTTTCATACTGACTCGTCTGGATCCTTTTGTATTTCTGTTTTAAAATATCCATTGTTTACGGAGTGTCTCTCCTCACTGACCGCCTGCTCTGAAGGTCTCTCCTGGCCTAGGGACTGAAGGGATGGGGCTGAGACAGCAAGGACAGAGATGCTCTCACTGACTTCCCAGGTCCAGCCAGGGCCCTGCAGGTGCTTCCCTTTGGGCAGGCTTCAGACCTCTGTATGCCCCTCTCCTTCAGATGACATCTGGCATTTTTTCAAGTCCCAGATCAAAGGCACCTCTCCAGTAGAGCGGGTTTTCATATTCTGATATGCTTAATTATTTGTAGCTTTCTGGTATCTACACAACATCCTGTGCAGATCCCAACTGCTGGGCTTATCAAATTGCGTTAGGGTTGCAGATGCCTCTCTCTCGCTAGTCAGGTGTGGGCCTTTTAAAGCTGAGCAGTGCCTTTCTTATCTGAGGACCACTGGTGACCCAGGTGATGCCTGGCCCACACCCAGGTGTACTAAATGATCAACACTTGATAGAATGATGAACACAGGCCATTTCTCAGGAACGTCTTACTGTTTTCCTGAACATAAGGTTTTTAGGAAAGGTTCTCAGAATCCCAGAAGTTATTGAGAAACCATAAGATTTCCAAACACCATTGTCAAATGTCAATGGCATTAATAATCCAGAGACTCAATACTTTTGCTTCCTACCTGTATCACTCTGGTGAAAGATATGCTTAGATTTTTAAAGAAAATTATTAAATTTTATCACAAACAGTATTTTAATCATTGCACCCAGATACAATATAGTGAGACTTCTTTTCTGGCCATTTGGCAAGTAAAGATTTATTGCTGAACATGTAAACCATTTGCCTTTATACTCAAGAGCACAGTCATTTCTACTAAAGCATGGATGGACTCAGCACCTTACATAGCTTTGCATTTTTTACCTAATTTCAAAGGTTTCTACTAAAGCATGAATGGACTCAGCACTTTACATAGCTTTGCATTTTTTACCTAATTTCAAAGGCAAAAAACATGCCCCATATTGCATTTCTCCATTTGCTAACCAGAATGTCATATATTTGGCAATGTACATCCAGTTTCATGTGAGAGGGCTTGAGGGTAAACTGAGCAGAAAGATAGAATGTATTATTGAATTCTAGATTTGTCTTTACCACTTCTACCGGGTGTCCATTTCAGATTGTTTCTGCATTCTCGTAAGAGCCAGAATATTATGTTTTCTATAGTATTTTACTTTTAAAAATATTTTGTATATTGTATGCAAATTAGTTATACAATATTGTATAACTAAGATTTTCATATTACAGTCTGTCAAATCATTAAGTGAATAGATTTGGAAATCAAAGCTCATTTTGTTGTGTACTATCAGCTTTTTATATGCCACGAATAATTCTTGTTTGAAAATTGGCAGGCATTATGATTGTAAATTTTCAGGTCAAAATAGCTAATGGTCACAATTTTAAAAACAATGTCTGGGATTTGATATACACACTTAGCAATGATCTTTATTCCCACACAAAACAATTAAAAATAGATTCATGTGTCTATAAGCACAGTAAGATGAGAAATGAGCTTTCTACTTTTCAATTTTTGGCCTTCAAAGTTCCTGGGGAATGAAGACATTAAACCTTTATCTCATGTATTCAACTTTCAGATTGTTCCTTCGTGCCAGAGGCACTTAGAATGCGTACTGTTTCTTGCATAAGGCAAAAAATACTCTACATTTGTTTCTTATTTAAATAATTCATATAGTACAGGCTTTTAAAAATACTGTAACTCAAGTCATTCCTACCCCATAAATCTAAAAGATGGATATTTCTATCTTGAGAGAAAATCTCAAATCTTAGAAATTCAACCTCTATTGATTATTTATATATTATACATCTTTTGCATGTTTATATAGTGGTGATTCTTATAACTGTCTGTGGACTTCCAATGGAGACTGTTACCTCATCATGAACAATAGGATCCTGGTAACTTATGATCTGTTATACCATTGCCTTCATTTTCCAGCTAGGTCATTTTGCTCTTGGTCTATTTACACATATCCTTTTCTATCTGTTTCAGCTACTCTTCCAAAATACTTTGCATCGGGTAATTTATAAACAACAGAAGTTTATTGGTTACAATCTGAAAGCTGGGCCATCTAAGATCCAAACACGTAGAGCAGGCTCAGCGTCAGATGAAGGCGCACTTCTCAGTGCTGGCAGTCTGTGTGTTTCTTCCCATGGTAGCGGAAGCTAAGAAGCTCTACCAGGTCTGCTGTGTAGTGGCACTTATCCTGTTCATGAGGACTCAACCCTCATCATATAATCACGCCACAAGACCTCACCTCTTGGTATGGGAATTCAGTTTCAACATTTGAATTTTGAAGGGAAAATATTTTAGTGTTATATGGTTGTGTCTTACTGGAATGCTTATAGAGAAATATACACACCTTCATAATAAATGCAGTACAACTCCCAAGAGGTCTTTAGGGAACCTTATAAAATTTATTAATTTTTATTTTGTTTTTGTAAACCTGAAATAAATATCATAATTGTAGATCTTGTAAATTAACTATTTAGGAATGTGTTAAAGAATCTACATCAAAGCACTTGTAATAACACACCGTAAAAATTAGATACCTTACTCTTTATAATCATATTATTTCATTTTTTTAGTGCATGCTGATCTTGCCTCAAATATTCCAAAATGTATTTCCATTTTGATAGTGTGATGATCCCATAGAAAATGTACATGGGAGAGGATAAGAAGAGAGGAGGAAACAGGAGGGAGGAAAGCTACATCTGTTGAATTTATATGATGAAAGTATACTTGCTTCTTCCAGTATGTTAACTCCTCTTATTTTAAACATAGACTTAAGAAGTAGCTCATTTTTATCTTCATTTGTTGATGAGAAAGTGGAAAGCAATAAAATTTATGTGATTTGACTCATATCACACTGGCAAGAAACGGGAAAATCACAATTTAAGTCTAGGACCTTTTGGTCAAGCACTGATAGTTCTTGTCAACCTCATGGCTACTGCCTGTCCATTAGTAGTACTATTACAAAATTCCACAGACTAGGTAATATATAAACATAAATTTGTTTCTTACACTTCTGGAATCTTGGAAGTCTAAGATCAAAGCACAAAGTAGGTCACCAAATTTCCTTTGACTCTGACCACTTAAGTCACTGTCCCATAGCCCTTACTGAATGGGAATTAAATTACAGTATCTGAGCTTTAGAGAGGGCACATTCAAGCCTGGGAAGCCACGGTAACATCAAAGACAAGTCACTTAGGCTTTATCTACAGCCAGCAAATTATGAACCCTTATGAAAGACGGGATGTGAAGAAACGCATAAACACCAGGGAGCTGACTGACTTTGAAGCTATCAATTACATAAACACTTGGGATCACACTGGATACAATAATTAAAAGTGATCTTTGTATGTGTCATGTTCATTTCATAATTTTTGTGATAGGCAATGTTAATGCTTTCTGGTTTCTGAATAATTACAATTCTATATTTTATTATTTGCATATAGTAATAGATAATAGATTATTATTAGATTAAATGGTATCATCCAGGTTAATTTAAATGTTCTAATAAAAAGAACATGTATTGTGAGTTTTTAGACAATTTTTCTCTAGCAAGTTCATATTTAAAACAAAAGCTGAGCAGGATAGTTCACACCCATAATCCCAGCACTCCAGAGTATTTTTAGACACTGTCAAAATAAAACGACAAGAAAAGGAAAAATGATAAGCCAAATAACTTAGTTCTTTATTTCAGTTTTCTTTTAAATTTAAAATTTACTTGGTCTTTATAGTTCAAAATAGCTATTACAAATATACTATTTACAAGTAGCAACATATATGTTGAGGGAACTGAAATTCCTCTAAGATAACTTGAGTGATTCATGGAATTTATATTGGCCCTTCATTCACTTACAACTTGCTCACCGCCATGTGCAAGTACATGGCTCTCAGGGGTGTCTGCGCAGTGCGCGCCTGTGTGATCATGGGGCACCTAGCACTGGGAGCTCTCTCACCCTGCCCATGGCAGCCCCTACCTTTACCCTCGCTTCCTCTGCACTGCCCCTAAAGGTTCATTTACTGCAGAAATCAATATGGTGAAGAGCAGTTTTCTCTAATACATGTCCTAGCAAAATCTAAAGGAAGTTATATATCTACATAGGCTATTTTCAAACTGGCTTTCAATTCTTTGATGCTGTGGAGTCTTTCTCTGAAGGTAACCCCCATTGCCTACATGTTGACAGACTTCCAAATTAAGTTTCAAAAGTATTTGTATAAAATTCAAAGCATATTATATGTTAATAACAACAACAAAAAAGCCAAAGCAATAACAACCACTAACTCAAACTATGGTATATCTTTGCCTTGTAATCAAAGGGAACTCATTATAATTCCCAAAAAGATTAGTTAATAATTAGCAGATTTACGGAATAATTTGTAAATTACTAATTAAAATGGAGCTTGTGATGATTCTGATAGATCCATTAGGAACACTGTAAAACTAGGTAATAAATGTTCTTGGAGGTATTGGAGGTGTGCAGAATACCAAGGAGGTATTCTTCTCCACATTCTTTCGGCACCATATCAAAATTTAAGGTTCTTTTAGGTCTTTACTTTTTTTCCTGTTTATAACAGCTCTCCTTTTTGAAAATTTAGCAAACACCGACCGAAACTTTTTTGACAAACAAAAATCACATGATGTATCGTAGCTGATTTCCTAAAAGTGAAATTACTGTTAATAAAATTTATTTCCTTTATTTATACATTTAATCTGACATTTTGGACACATTTATTATTTGTTACATGTTTATAGTTTGTCTTTTTCGGTTAAGATTTTGCATTCAGTGTGTTCTGTACCAGTAAAGTCTCTGTAAACATTTGAGTACTGAAATCTTGTCAGTGTATGATGATTGCGGAACCCATAGGTTGTTTCAAATTGGGAACTTTTTGTAAATCTCACTGCTATAAATAATTGTATGCACTTTTGAGATGTTTCAATAGGAGAGATTCTTATAAAAGAGAGCAAACTGAATTCATTCATTTATAACTTTTTCATTTTGACTTATTTTATATTCATTTGAAATGTTTTCCTGTGAAAATCTTTTAGTTAATATTAGATCCTGGGTGTTCACATTTGCCATGTTGCCCTGTCACCTGAGTAGTTACATAGTAGCCATAACTGAGTTAGAGTTTTTAATGTCTCTTTTCTCTGAAAATGTATAAAATTTTGTTATAGTTAGTGAGATGGAAGAGTAATCTGGCTTTTTGGCTGTGTACATATATTTTAATACCTGCTCAGAAAGAGTCAATAAGAACTTCACAATGCATGGTGACTCCAGACTGACCACTTCCCACTGATTTTTCTTGGAGCTCAGTGGAACCCAATGAGCTTTGCGGAATCTGCTGCTGCTTCTGCTCAGGAAAGATTGTGACAAACATACCTTTTGTTATTGCTTCTGTTTCTAATAGACTGGCTTCATTCTCAAGGATAAGTTCTCTTTTTCATATTTCCTTCCATTGTCCATTGTCACTTTTCTTTATCTGTGCTTGCATCCTGGTGAAGCCCTGAAGTTAAGAAAAATGTTCTTTCCCAACATTAATATAGTTTAATCTTATGACTGCCAGATTAATTTATCTTCGGGTCATTTTCTCCATCTCTATTAGCTAATAGAAGACAAAGAATTATGTCTAGGTCCTTTATTCCTAATTTGTAAAAAACATTGACATTCCATTATACATATCAAATTATCATTTTTGAATTGTTCTCTGATTCCTTAATGAATCGTTATAGAGGTTTATTTTTCTTCTGAGGTGTCAGGAAGGGTGCTCGCTTCAGCAGCACATGCACCCTCAGGAAGTTCACCTTTCTTCTCATTTGTTTTTTAGAAAACCACAGGTACTTATGAAGAGCAGAGCCCTGTCCCACCCCTCTCCCCCTCTATGCCTTTCTCTAGTGAAGGGTAAGCTTTCCTACATGGTTTAAGCCAGGACACAAAGCATTAGAATTGACCTGGGCTCGAGTCTGTCATGAAAATGATGAATCCTTTGTACAGCCTGAAATTCCCAGTGACTAGCAGACTTGTACCAAAAAAGAGAACAAATACCACCAATTATGCCCAGCCTCTATTCTTCCTGTTTCAGTCTATTCTCTATACCACTCATAATATTTTTTAAATATTTACTATCTCTGTGTCACACACTATGCTTTTCTATTCCAAATGCTCCAGTAATTTCTCTTGAGTTTGAGGATGATTGCTGCATTCATTAATTTAGTATTTGAGGCCCTCCGTAATGGAGCTATTTCTCAATATCATCTCTATTCTCAACTACAAATTTCTTCCCCAACCCCACCAGCCATCTAAGCAATAACCTTCCTTTGAAGCTGTCATCGAAAATGCAGTCTTAATGGCCCAGTCCCCTATGTTTTCTTAAGGTAAGTTGTCTGAATCATTTAGAACTATCAAAAATAAACATCCTGTTTAACTGTTATACCCTAACACGTGAGCAATTGAGAACACATTTTCTGATCTTCTTTCCTTTGACATTGATTCTAATTTGAGGTTCCCATTTTCACACATATTTTTCCTGTTTTTCTCAACCTATGTGTTTTGTTTTATTTTATTTTGTTTTATTTTATTTTATTTTATTTTATTTTATTTTATTTTGACATTTCCAGATCTTGGCATCGGCGCCAACTCTTGATCAGCCCATCTGCTGCTGAGCCTCCCGTAGTTGTCCAGCCTCTTGCCGTGTCCCATTTACTGCAGGGGACTTGGTGAGCCCGGGAAAGAGTGTCACCTGGCTGTGGGGCCTTCCATGAAAACAAACCAGGAGCTGGGGTTTGAGGGCTGCCAATGTGCTGTCTTTTTTTTTTTTTTCATTTAGGAAATAGATATAAGGATGTGACATTTCAAAATTAAAAGAGTTTTTGAAGAACTCTGTGTTAAGGAAAGGTTTATCTCCTTTTACCCTCAGCTTTTGACCATGCAATAGAAACGTAAGTTTAAAAAAAGTTACATTTGCGACATCTTCTGAAATCCTTTATTGCTGTGGAGGGAAATAATAAAAAGAAACTAACTTGTAATTCAGTAGAAGACTGTGATGTATTTCATTGCTAAGCAAACTGATAATCGTGCGTCATTTGGCTTCTTCAAGTGGTGCATTTATGGGTAACATTCCTAGTTTTTTCATTCGCCATTAGTTTTCTTACTAAAAAAAGTTCTAATGACAATTTGTGATAGATTATTGTCTTTGCCATATGTTTATATTGGGAAGTTTGTTATTCATACAACTCATTATGTTCTCATTACCAAAATGTATGTTTATTTAAAACAAACATTGTCTTATTTCAGCAATATAAACTGTTATGTCCTATCTGTAGTCTACAAAAATACATAAGGAATTTGGGAGAAAATTGATTAAAAAAATTCATATTGAGATTGGACAGAACCTGGCCCCCAAAAATGTGATTATTTTTCTTTTTTCTTTTTTTTTTTTTAAAAGACCTAACATTGAATGCCCAGAAATTTGATCATTAGAAAGTCTGGAACCCGAAGGGGTTTTTAAGATACTAATTTATGCAAATGAAACTGACAGAGTATTTCATATAAATTATAATGAAGTGTGAAAAGCAGTGAAGTGTCACATTTAGGAAGGTGATGGACATTGCAGTCAGTTCGCCTGGGTCCGAGTCCTGCCTCTGTGGCTTCCTGACTCAATGATGCTGAGCAGTCACACTGCCTCCTGTGCCACATTTCACCATCTGCAAAGTGGAAATGATGCCCACCCATAGGTCACAGGGCCGTGGACAAGGCTTGGAGACTGAGTTCGGGTAAAACACGCAGTGCAGGGTCCATAGCTTTTGCTGGAGCCTGGGGGGAGTACAAACCTATTATAATTAGACTTGATGGAAAAAGTGGAAGGAGAAGTAGTGCAGGGTGCTCTCATCCTTTTCCTTATCCTTTTCTCTCCCTCTTTGGAAGCTATCAACAAGTTCTCTGACAATCCAACATTGTCTGTCTGAATCAGGAAATAAAACAGCGCTGTTGCATAATTGTATCAGTTAGTATTCACTAGAGAAACAGATTTAATATAGTACATATATGTAGATTTACTATAAGATAGACAGATAGTTAGATTTACAAGGTAGGCTTACAGTGGCCACCTGCAGAGTCAAGTGCACAAAAAGCCAAAAGGCTTGTCTGTGTGCTGGAGATTCAAAGGATCAAAGGTCCAAGGCCTGGACCTCACTCGTGAGTCTGTATCAGGAAGGCTGATACAGTCTGCCCTGGAAGCTGGGAGACAGATGATATCCAAGGCAATGGTGAAGAGTTCCTTCAAAGAAACAAAAGTGAGATTTCCTTCTTTCCCTTTTTATTCCATATAGACTACAAGCCTATTGGTAGGCGCTTATACACAGGGCAGGTTTTCCCTCTTCAGGAAGTCCATAATTCATACCCAGAACTGTGGTAAGCCAGTCTGCTGGGCACTTTTAGTTGACACCACAGTTAACTTTCATAATAATGTGACTATCTGAGAGATTTACGAAGAGCAGAGGGATGTATTTACCTTCCCAAGTGGTACAGCTTGCTTGTAGAAACCAAATAGCATCTCTGGACCAGGACTTGCTTCTGGTTGGTACTTCGATGAACACTACTTATTTTGAGACTTTGAAAATATTTTTTTTTTTCTGTTTTTTAGTGTTGAGCTGAAATCCTTGGCAATCTCTTTTAAAGGGCATTACTTTCAGGAAATTTGGCTTTGGGCTGGAATTTCACAGAAATATGTTTTTTTGATCTATTATAGATTGATTTTACGGTTGAACATCTGCAGGCAGTCCCACTTTTCTCCAAGTTTTTGGAGGAGCTTATCTTCACCCTCCCATGTACTGTATTCATTACATATGTAAATCCTTAAATAATCATTCTGCATGCTTTCAGCTGACAAATATTTATGCTGCTGTTGAGTAGAATGTGGTATTATTTAATCAAAGACATTTGAGGCATCGTTTGACTTCTTATTTATACATTACTTGGTATGGCACTTGTTCATTTAGTGAATTTTTAAAAATTTGTCTCAAAGATATACTACCTTCCAAGGGAGAGTGTAATTTCTTTAAGAGAAAGAACTTTCTAATGCTTCAAATGCCTTTCCTCAAGATATTAAATATAAAGTCAGACACAGCCTGAAGACCCAATAAATATTTAATTACTTTTTCTGTTAGTCAGATTCTTGTTGCTGTTACCGAATATTTGAGATGAAGCAATATAAATTAAGGGGAGTTTATTTTGGCTCAGAATTAGGGATTCCAGGCTCAATGACATCTTTGTTCCACCCAGTGACTTTTCTTCACTGTGACCTCCTTCCTCCACCCAGTGACCTCCTTCTTCCACTCACTGACCTCCTTGCTCCACCCAGTGACCTCTTTACTCCATCCAGTGACCTCCTTCCTCCACATAATGACCTCCTTCCACCACCCAGTGACCTTCTTCCTTCTGAGCCTCAGCTCCCAGGATCTCATTCAGCTGGGAACTCATCACTCGATTAAATCCTAGATGATGTTAGCACCTGTCTTAATTACTTTTCTCATTACTGAGACAAATACCTGATGCCCAAAGTTAAGGGAAGAAGTTTATTTAGCTCATGGTTTGTAGCAGTTTCATTCCAAAATCTGCTGGCTCAAATCAGGGTAGCACATAGCAGAGGTGCAACAGTTAATGGTGGCAGAAAACAACAAAAGCAATAAGCTAGTTAACAGCATATTTCTGCGCCTTTTATATTGTATCCAGTCTACTGGGATTAGGGCAGTGCCAATCCAGTCAGTGGACTGATTGAGCAGTCCACCTAATCCCAGCATTGCGCTTTGAATCAGTCACACTAGATTCAGCTGCCTCTGAACATGACAGCACAAGGCTTTGGGGGAACAACTAGACACAAACCAAAATGGCACCCTCATGATCCAGGTACTTCTTGTTTTCCACCACAGAGTACTGCACAGTATCAAGTCGTCAATACTAAATCTTTTTGGGACACTTCAAATTTAAATCTTGACCCTCTTCGTGTGAAACCATGAGCTGTTTCTCTTCTTTTGCTTTTCAGGTGCTAATGGTATGAGATAGTACACCAGTGTTTTTAGAAGAATTGCTACGATTACTACAATGAATATAGGAGCAGCAACAATACTGTCAGACCTAGTTTTGTGTATTTAATGAAAAAGAATACCTTTCATTATATTAATATCTAATCTAGTTTTATAATTTTTCTGTCGTGGTCGTTATACCAAAGTCCAAAACATGTCCAAAAACATTAAGATCCTGGCAGGTTTATTTATTCACAAATATGTTCCATTTTATATCCATTCTTGGACTCTAAGAAAGCAGTCTTAGGAGTTGCATTTCCATCTGTTATCTCCATATGCAGAACATTAGAAAACCCTTTTTTCCTTAGGTTGAGTAGAACCCAGCCAAATGTCAGGGCTACCATACTGCGAAGCTTTCTGAGGCAGGGATGTTCCTTATTAAGACTGACATATCTGGCACTAAGCATCCGGCTCTGGCTCCAGGAAGCACTCAGGAATTCCATTTGGCCAGTTTTAAACAGGTGGACTTGCTGTGGACACTGTGAGGCATTTGTATACATGCTCTTAATTTTATCCTCAAAACAACCTTGAGACAGTGGTATTTTCACTACATTGAATATGGAAATACAGGCCAAAGGAGGTTAAAGTTTAAAGTGCCTCAGATACCGTAGAGAATACAAGGCAGAATAAATATCCCAACCCAAGTTTTATTGTTGTTTATATTATGTTTCAGCAAGTGAAAATTAATCCAGTTTTATTGTCTACTATAATCAAATTTTGAATTCTATTTAGTCACTTCTAACTATATATGAAAGTAAAAGATTAATACTTATCAGGGAAGATTAATAGTAAAGGCTGATTTTGTCTCTTATTAGCCATTTCTTTTAAACTCATTCTGAGATTTTTTTTTTCAGTTTTCACCAACTCCAATAAAAATTTGAAGTTATAACACTGAAGTTTCTGGAGCTAGTCTCTTTACTGAGATAATAATATGTTTAGCGTAATATTGGCCATTGAATATTCAAGGCTAATATTTGGCTTCACCCTAAAATACTGAAGTGTTCTTAATTATAGGGAAAAATCATGAAAGACTTCGAATTTTGAGTGTCCAAGCTACCTCGTCTCATTCTTCTGCCTTGACTTCCTTCCCACTAATTAAAATTTCAGACTTATGCTCATTTTATATTCCTATGAGAATAATACTGGCTTTTGTTTTGAGCAACAGTTTTAGTTTCCATCTGTATGTTGTATTTTCTTTCATTTTCTAGTTCATATTTAGGTATCCAGTAATATTACCAACTCTTAATCTCAGAAATCTAAGGTTACATACATGTATCAAGTCAGTTATCTTGCCCAACTTTGTATTTAACTTCAGGTCTTTTGGTAATATATAGCTACCAAGAAACTATTTAGCAGTGGAACATCCTAGGGATATGAATGATGTAAGGAAGCCTTAAATGTTACCAAAATTCTTTATTTTTATTGTTTGTGTATGTGAATACATTATTATATCCATGTATTATGAAAGACAGTGTTTCAAGTGATATATTTTTATTTCCAGTTTGACTTACTATAAAAAGAGAAGGAAACTAATTAAAGATTGTCAAGGATAAAGAAGCATTTCCTAACATCCACTTCAGGACCAGAATATAACAGAAGGCATGCTGATTTAGAGGGTATAAGGTAACACAATGGTGTGTACCAGGGAAATTTTATGTAAATTCTGAATACTTTACCTACATATATTTTGTCCTACTTAGTTTATTTTTTAAAATTTATTTTAGTGAGAATAAATAAACAAAATATAACAAAGCAAATCAAAACAAAACAGTGCAAGCAACATAGGACCTGAAGATAACAGGAAATCAACAGTGGCTACCACTGTTTTCTTTGAAGTAGTTGTCCATACCTTCACACACAGTAAAATCAAACAAAACAAAATATTGGTTTTATAACCAAAACAAAAGAATGAAAGCATTATGGGACTTCAAAACAAGACAACAGGAGATCGACAATATTTGTTTGTATCTCTATTGGGAGAATATGAACCAAAGAGAGCATACATGGATATGATCTCAGGAATTAGAAGGCTTACTAGCAAGCTAGCTACTAAGCATGAGGGAAAAACATGGGAAATGTGGTAAGAACTGAGCAAATTCAAAGCCCACACCCCTCTCTTATGTGGCTTTCCTTTGGCTAAAATACATAAGAATATAATAAATTTCAGAAATAAAATATATGTAAATGAAATTCCTAGTTTGTTTTATGTTGTAAGAGTAGTGTTTAATGTAGACCTTTTGATATAGTGGCTAAAGTCCAGAACCAGGCAACAGGGATGTTTGCTTGACCTGTGCTGTACTGGTCCCCACAATGTTCTGTTTGTTTTTGGATTAGTTATAATTGATTATTAGGATTTTATGTGAAATAATGTCAAAGGATTTCATGTAAACATATGACTTTCTAGAGAAGAGGTTGTTGGACTAAAGTAAGCAACATGTCACAGTCTCTCCACGACCCGGGTTGGAGACACCTGTAGGACAGTTTCGCAAAGAGGAAAGGAAGAAAAGTTCTGAGAATTAAGACACTGCTGACAGGAAAATTAAAAATCACAGAGAGACTAGGAAAGCTGATGACAGCACAAAGAAAAGAACAAAACAATCTGGAACACTAATGCCAGCTCCTAGGAAGGATGCCTTGTCTAGATGAACACAAAGAAAGCCCTGAGAGGATTGACAGCTCCAGGGACAAACAGCAGACTGGGCAGGCTATGTTAGCCCCAAGACAAGCTCAGAGTTATATTAAACTGCAAATACCATATGGCATTTTATTCAGAATGTGATCCTTCAGCATTGCAAGCTACAGCTGGAGAGGAAATGCACTAGAGCAGTCACCATATCAGTTGATTAACTAGGAACCACTTTATGTTTGAGACTGAAGTACTTCTAGAATCAGGAATCAAAGAACAGCTACACTTCAGATATTCCACGGTTACCATACTACAGTGATTGGGTGCAAAACAGACACAAGAGACAGTGGCAGAGATGGATAGTGTAGTTCTAGATCCCTGAGAAGTTTAGCAGTGGTGAGTTCAGACCATGAAGGACACAAGAGTCCCACTTCAGTGGTTTGTGACCAGGCCAGCTCCATGTAATTCTTTTTGAGGAGATTGGGCCTGATAGTTCTGGCATGGAAATCCAACAGACTGCTTGCCCCCCCCACTCCCTCTTGTTGCCCACTTCCAACACAAAAGCTCAGTGTTTCCCATCTGCCAGTGTGACGTGCCTCAACTTGAACAGTTGCCACAGCATGGGGTATCTGGACAGAGGGCCCCCTGGGGCAAAGGCAGCAACACACAAACCCACAAGCTGTAATGCAGGGTGGGGTTAATCATGACTTGAGGCACACAGAGGGCACAGACACTAAGAACTGCTGAGGTGAATACACTCTGAGGCGAACACCACACCTTTGATGGACCCTACTCAGTAGGAAGGGTTGGGCATTCACACACAAAAGTGAGTGTGGAAACAAAATCTGACCTGGTGGTGACTCATCCATCTTCCCTTGTGGACTCTGATACTGCAGGAAGAAACCATTAACACAAATTGATGGAGTAGTGTTTGGGACTCTTGCCTCTTTCTTTGTTTTCGGGGGCTTTAGTTTTTCTTTTTAATCATTCTTTTTTTATTTTTCTATTTTACTTTTCTTTTTCTTATTTGCTTTTTCTGTTATTTTTATGTAATTATACTTTCTTTTATTATTTAGTTAGAGACGTTAATCTCACTTTGTTCACCTGTTCTTCCTCTAACTCATCTCCTTTTCTTTCCTTTTCAAATTTTGTTTTGACCCAACTTTTTTATTTCTGACCCAAGTTTTCATTTTTATTACTATTAATCTTTATTAATTTTTAGTTATTTATTTGACTATGCTACTATTGCTGAATTCTTTTATATTGTTAGTAGTATACTTTTTATACTTAGATAGTATATGTTTGTATTTGTTTTAATTTTGTGTCTGCATTATTCTTACAGATCTTTTTCTCTTGTTAAGGGTTGTATAGTTGTAGCTCTTACTGGTTCTGATGGTATGTTAATATTCAATTTGTCTTTGAGTATTATTACTGCTGATTTCTTTGCTATTGCCCATGGTGACCTAGTTGTGGTTTAAATTTTACTAGTACATATTTGTAATACATAATGATTATATTTATAATGTGGAGTTCATATGCATTTATCTCACTATTTAATTCCTTTGTGTCTCCTTCCCCTACTTTATCTCTAGCTCTGCTTGGTCTTTTGTATCCCTGTTTCCTATTTTCTGTCCTGTATTTTTCTCTTTAATATTTTACACTGTGAGTTTCTCATAAAAGACAACCCATGTTGTGTTTAAGCTTGTGTGTCTGATTTATTTCATTTAATGTTATGGTTTCAAAGTATATCCATGTTCTTACAGATATATCAGGTTTATCCTTAATAGCACTGTGGTACTCCATTGTGTGTAAATACCACATTTTCTTAAGCTTTTATCTGTTGATGGCTAGTTTTGCATCTGTCTGCATCAAGAATGTTGGCCTATATATATATATATATATATATATATATTTATTTTTAGTTCTTGCCTTGTGAGGTTTTGATATTAAGATAAACCTGGCTTCATAGAATGAATGAGTGAATTTGGAAGAATTCTCTCAACTTCAAAATTTTTAATAATGTACAAAGTATTTGTATTATTTTTCTTTAAATATTAAGTAGAATTCTTTTTTTTATTTTGAAGAGAATAAAACCAAATGAGACAAAACGAAATATAGTCAATCAAAACAAAAGGTTGAACATAGCACATGACTTAAAAACAAAATACAAGGAGATCAACAATGGCTACCATAATGCCTCTTGTTATCTTCAAAAGAATTTTCCATACCATCAGGCATAATAAAATTAAACAAAACAGTACAGAACAAAACCAATTAAAAAAAAACATCGGAGACAATATAGGACTTCAAAAGAAGATAATAGTCAAAACAGAATGGGTATCATAGTGTATCTTACTGTCTTCAAAGTAGTTGCCTGTACCATCAGAGTTGATACTATCAAACAAAATAGAATATAATAAAAATCAGTCAAAACAAAACAGTGAAAGCAATACAGGACTTCAAATCAAGTTAGTATTAAATAAAAAATGGGTACCATAATATATCCTGCTATCTTTGGAGAGTAGACAAACTGAAACAGAATAAAACCAAACTAAACAGAACAATGAAAACTATATGGGTTTCAAATCATGATAATAGATTAACAATGGCCATTGACTTCCCTTTTTAGACAATTCCTCCCCTTTCACTTTCACAGGATGTATTACATTTTGGATCCCACTAACTCCTTTAGTTTTTATATTAGGGAGGCAACTCACTGTTCACCTAAGTGATTCTGAAACTTTTTACCCCTGAGCATGATCTCAAGTTGTATCCATTTACCTACAAGAGCCTCAAGGTTTTCTATCTTTATAGCTGAGTAGTTTTCCATTATATAAAAGTGTCATGGCTTTCTAACCAATCTGCAGCTGATGGGCAAGCTACCCCCACTTTTTTTCTGGTTCCCTGTCACATAGAGTATTGTTTTCTCATCTTTGACTTTTTGTCTATGTTATGGATTAAGAACTGGTGGTCAACTTAACACCAGTTGGATTACATCTCCATGCTGCTCAATGTAGATGTTTCACCTGAGGAAAGTTGCCAGCATAAATGGCGACATGGAGAAGGAGAAGGAAGGGCATTGAGGCGTTAATGCATTGCGTTGAGATGCATTGATGCGCTATGGATTTTCCTATGTGTTGCTGTTTGAGCCATTAGGTTCTCCTAGAGAAGCTCTAGTCCTCATATTGAGCATTGCTTCCTGGCTCTGGAGAGAAAGATGTGTGACGCTTGGTCTCCAGGATGAACTCGTCACACTGGCTTCCTGGCATGTACTTGACAATGCTTGTCATCAGAGAAGCTCGGGGCCTCCATGTTGCTGAGGATGGCTGTGGTGCTTTTTAGAACAGCCCTGGTCTTTGTTGTGAGTGTGACTTCTCAGCTCCAGCGTAGAACCCTCAACCTATCAGCATAGCTCCTTTACCTTACTGGTATAGACTTCCTAGCTTCCACCACTGTCCTTTGGGCCTTCCCAGCATGGATCTGTAAAAGGGACTGGCACGGGTCCTTCTTGTGGGCTCTAAACTTCCAGTTGGACTTGAGGGAGGCATTGTTATGAGCTCTGGGTCTTCATCTGGACTCATGTGGGACATTGCTATGGGATTCAGGCCCTTGACTAAATATTCTATGTCTTTGGTGGCGTGGCTAGATTTCCTGCATTGTCTTGTGTTAACTATGGGTGATCATCATAAAAATAGTATTATAAACTCCATGGCCTTACTCTAATTGTTCTCTGTACAACTCCTGACTACAACAGTCTATAAACCCCCTTTCAGGTTAAATATATTTCTATATAAAGCATATTGATGGACTCTTATCTCCTGATCCACTCTGCCTGTGTTTCTTTATATTGGTGATTCAAGGCCATCCATGTTAGCAATTATGGCCAACATTCTCTGCCTCATCTCTGCCATGCTAGTTTTCTGTTGTTGGTTGTCTACTTTTCCTCTGCATTCCATTGTCTGCCCCATTCAGTGGTCCCCCTCCTCCACTGTTCCTGAAACCATGGTCTTTTTTATCTGTCTCTAGAATGGCCTTCAGTATTTTTTGTAGGGTTGGTTTGGTGGTCATAAACTCCCCCAGTTACTTTGTCGTGGAAGCATCTTATTTCTCCATTAATTTTGAGAGATAGTTTTGCAGGGTACATCAATCTGGACTGGAGATTATTTTCTTTCAGGACTTGGAATACTTCACTCCAAGCTGTTCTTGATTTGATGGTTTGTGTTGAAAAGTCTGTCGTGATTCTGATGGCTTTTCCTTTATAGGTGATCTGTTTCTTTTCTCTGGCAACTTCTAATATTCTGTTCTTGTGTTGAATTTCTGGAATCTTGATTATTATATGTCTGGGTGTAGATCTATTTTGGTTATAGCTGGCTGGAGTTTTGTATGCCTCATTTATCTGAATATCATTTCCTTTTCCTATGCTTGGGAAGTTTTCTTTAATTATTTCTGTAAATAGCCTTTGTATTTCATTTGTGTTTACCCCTAAGAGATCTTTCCTTTCAGAATTGCAAGCTGCAAACCTGTCTTCAAGGTTTGATAGTCTATCTTTAGTTTCTTTCAAGCAGTTTTACCAATGGAGTTTTTAATTTCCTGATAATCTCTTTGAATATGTTTCATGTATTCTAAATTTTTTTTATATTCTTCATTGAAGGTTTTGCTCTTTTTTATATGCTCCTCTATTCTTCCATCTGTGTCTTCTTTAGAGGTGTTTAGCAATTTTTTTATTATGTTTCTCATTTCTTCTTTTATTTGGGATAGTATTTCTGTTCTAAGTTCTTTAATAGCCTCTTGAAGTTGTTTCTTTATTTCAGTTGCTGTTGCTTCAGAAACTGCAGGTGTGTGATCCCAAAGTCTTCCATGTTTGCATCTCCTGGACAGTCCTGCTTGGGTTGGAGGCCAGAGACAGCCTTTTGCTTCTTCCTCTTGTCATGTTCCTGGTTCCTTCTGGACAAGTGGGTATTGGGGTCCCTGGCACTTCCTGTGTTGGCTAAAATATCTCTGAAGTAAGATTGCTTTTTCTAGCCCATTCTGGCTAGGAATATCTGATGTTGACCATTGGATGTTCTGGTATAGGGCTGCTTGCTGCTTTTCCCAGCCTGCTGGTGGCTACTGGAGTGGAAGGAGGGGCAGAGCAGGCTGCCTCTTCCCTTCAAGGCTGGTTAACTGCAGAGAGCCCTCACCAGGTAAAGTACACACAAGATGGGAGGGTTAAAGTAAAGTATGTGCAGGGCAGGTGGAGCTGGTTGGGGATAGCTTTAGAGAAACCTAGGTGATGACTGTTGGGCCGCGTACAGGGGTAGAACTCAGTTCAAGCAGTTTCCAACAGTCTGCTCCAAGCTAGGAGTGGCTGAATGAAGCCGGCTGCAGTTCTGGCTCTGGGCTTATCCTGCCCAACTCCAAAGTGGTGCCCAACCAATCCTGTGGGAGGACTGAGTCCCCTACACTCACCTCCAACCAGTGCAGTTCTCCAGTCTGCTAGCAGCTCCCCTCTGCCACTGCGTCTCCCTGCAGAGGCCTTCAGGCTTGCACATCACCAGCTTCACTGTGACCGTTTGTCCCCCGTTGCAGCAGCCAGCAGGGCTTCTCACACAGTGGGTGCGGCTCTGGGAGACAGTGCTGCCAGCTCCCACCTTCTGTTTAAGTTTTTCTTTTCTTTATTCTCTTTGTGGGCTTCAGTTCTCACTTTAGTTTCTTCCTGGGTTGAAGGGACTCACTTCTTTCCTTCTTGTCTTCTCCAGAATGCTATATTTCAACATCTAGACTGTTTCTCTTAGATAGGCTGTTTACTCTGCTGCATACTGTTCCACCATCTTCATAGAATTCTACAGTAAAATAGCCTGGAAATTTTTATGAGAAGATTGTTACTGATTGGGTTTTCTACTTATCATTCACTATTGTAAGGTATATGTGTCTGTTAATCTTCCATTTCATCTAGGTTATCAGGTTTGTTGATGTATAGTCATTCATAATAACCTCATGAATCTCAGTGTTGCTTTTTTAAAAATCTGACCTATTTCTTTTCTCTGCTTTTCTCAGTCTAGGTGAGGGTTTGTCAATTTTGTTTATCTCTTCAAAAAGCCACTTCCTTATTTCATCAATCTTGCGTATTGTTTTTGTCTCTAGTTTGTCTTCTACCTGTGCATGATATATCTTGATTCCTCTTTATCCCCTCCCTTCAACCTCTCTTTCTCTCATTTACAAAAGCTTTGCTCACATTTTATCCTTCTTTTCTCATTATTTTATTTTCTTTTCTTTTCCTTTCCTCCTCTCTTCTCCCTGTTTCTCCTTCCCATTTAATAATTTAGTCTTATTTCAGAATACCTGTTTTGCATCTTCTGGTTTGTCTTATAGTGTAAGTTTTTGATGAAAATGCCAGTGATACACTCATCTCTGATTCCCAGTGCCCCCCAAGACTTTCATGTAGATTTCTAATGTATGTTTAAAGAAGACATTGATGAAATCTCATTGTAGGTGTTAATTTACATGTGAGGGCCTCATCTAGAAACCTGTATAGTACAGATTAATCATTGCTGATGTGTTGACTGTATGTTTTCAATACTAGACTTAAAGGCAGATGAAATTTGGTAATAGTTGTATCTCAGAGGTCTAGTTTAGCAGAGGTAGGTAGGACACTAATGTAAAACCAAATTTGGAAAAGATTGCTTAAATTCTATTAAATTTTATCAGCTTTTAAATGAGCATCACAGTTTTGCCTTGCATTTTGATCTGCTTGTTTTCACCATATTTATTTGTAAGGTTTTAAAAATAAAATCATGTAATGAGATTTGTAGAGAATAAAAATATTCCCTAATGCAGATGTTTTTTGTCTTAGTGGAATGTGCATATTCCTCAGTTAAGAGTTTATCCACTTACAAACAAGTATTCAACAAGTTTCAGATTAAACATACAACTAAATTTAATAAGAATGAGTAAGCCATATAATTACCAAATTTTTACAATGTAAAATTTAACTAGTAGAGAATGGGAAAAATAGTCTTTATGAATTAATTGTTTGTTTTCACATTGGATAAGAGATACATGATAATTTTAAGAAGACAAAAAGTTTTAAAATATAAATAAAAAGGATAAAGTGAATCAAATTAGTATAGTAGGAGGAAATTACTAATTACAGGAAATTAAAAATGGTAATATAATTAAAATCATGTAAATCTGTAAAATGAGTTATAGATTTAAAGAAGAAATAATTTATATTTCTAATTTAAAGTATTTCAATATATGGGCGTACAAATCTTTACTTTTTAATTTCTTTATCTTTACATTTATTCCTTTCTTCAGTTTCCTTTTAAGTAGCTACAGTACTCCAGGTTTAGTCCTACAGGCTGAAAAATCAGAACTATGAAGCAAGTTCTTCATTTTGTCCTCAAGAAGCAACAAGAATAGATTATCACGGCACAGTTTACCAATCACAGTGTGAAAATCATGCTCTAGATATTAACAGAGATTAGAAAACAAAGTCTACTCTGTGTGTATGAGGAGAGAATCTGGGATAGTTTCATGTATCAAGTATGTGCTAAAATTCCTGAATACCTAGAGAATGAGAATTATAAGGAAGGCCATGTAGGAATAAAGGTGGAAAGAAATAGTATACTTGGGAAATGGCAGATTTTTACAAGGGTCTAATATAGTATAAAAAGCAAGAGAGCAGAGAAAATGAAACTTGTGATGTAGGTCAAATCATTGAGAGTTCTTACATCACAGATTTGGAGTTTTATTCTTTGCATTGAAGAGGATGTTCACATATTTGAACAGAGATTGGCAGGATTATATTAGGCCTTTGAAAACATCACTAAGATGGTATGCGAAGGGTGTATCATTTGTGCTGTAGATGGCTCAGAAGCTGAAGGTAGGGAGAAAAGCTGGGAGGTAATTGTAGCAGTTGGGAGTGAGAGACAAGGAAGGGTGACAAAAGGGATGTAGGGAAATTGACATTTCCCAGGCACAGTTAGCCTGCTTGATGGCCAGAACTACTTTGTTGCTAAGTGGACAGTTTTAGTCTCCAAGCTGTTGTCTTTCTCAAATGCTAATTTTACAGTATTAAAATAACTTTTCATATAATTATTTTCTGTCTATTAAAAATAAAGTCATTGAGCTTCTTCAGTGCTAGTAGGATTATTTATCTTTTAAAAATGTTCATATATTATGTATTACTGTAGATCTGTGGTTGATTCATTACTTTCTAGTAAAAAAACCTACGTATACAGACAAGAAAGAACTGATAGGTATATATATTTAGACATTTTTAAATATCTTTTTTACAATGTCCAATAAAATGGCTATCTTGAAATAAGATGAATTGTTAAAATTTTTCCGGTATGGGATATTTGTAAATATAGAAATTGCTAGAGCAATACCTTTTTACCCTTCACATCAGATTTTGAAATATAAAAATCTTAAAGGGGTTGCAGTGTAAGTAATCCAATTGCTTACAGAATTCAGGAATCTTTTATATAACCAATTCTTAGACTTCTAGATTTTGATTCAGTGCTTCCAATGATGAGATATTTTTAAGGCTGTATTCTGCATTTAAACTATTCATGTATAGTTTTTTGCAATTTTATTTCCTCCTTTTAAATATTTTCCTCTTCCTGCTCATTGTTCCTCTGCTCCTTTTTCTTTCTCTCTCTAAATTAAAAGTGACGTGAAGTCCAGAAAGTGTATGCTATAAAGACACCACTAAGTGGAATCAGATGTAATTGCTATGCTATACTTCAGATGCATCAAACACAGATTACCAAGTTATTGATGTAAATGTTATCTGTGAAAATAATTTTGTCTGTGTGTGATATGTGCTCTGAGTTCTTTATATATAGATATCTGTAATATGCTGTATTGGTTTTCAGTTTTATTGTATTTTAGTTACATAAAATAATTCAGACATGTTACTGCGTATTGATATTTGCCTTTTATCCTGGCATGTACTCATTATTTTTAAAATGACTCTGCTTTAAAATAATATTATTTCTCTGATAAATGTGTACAACTTCATATATCTGACCATCACATAAAAGTTTAACTAATTCCGTCGTCAGCTTAACCAGTTAGAAACAGAGAAATTAGTTAAAATTCCTATCCTGTGATTGTGACTTTTACCATATCTGGTTAATGAGTGAAGAGAAACTCACAGTGCAGTCTTGTTCTTTTTGTTTTATCAGACACACCTGCTAGTGCACTATTATACAGCATGGAGGGTGAATTAGTCACTGAGGCTTCCTCCATGTGCAGGAGACTATCATATTTTTGCTGTAACATACAGAGCTGTTCCTTTGGATAGCTGCCATTACATCATCTGCATAGCGAGAATGTCTAAAGTTCTGGCTGTATCTCTTTCTACTCTACTGACATATGTTACGACCATGGTTCTCAGACTTAAAATTTTAAAAAAACACACTGAAATTAAAGAGAAAATACTGTCTCAAGTTTATCAAGTTTTTATTTTGCAACCTGAAGTCATAGAAACAAAAGAAGGAAACAACAGTAGCAGCAACAAAACATGGTGAATACTGTCATCATCATCTTGGAAAGGTATGGATATTTTAGCAAAACTTACTGAAAGAACAGTTTCTGCATGAAGTACATATTCGTGTTCAAAACGTTTGGCTCTCGTAGAAACTCACTAACCTAGCAACTGCTTAAAAAGAGTAGACTGGCAGTAACTGATGGACCGTGAACTAGCACCGTTTCCATACTGTTTTGTTTAAGACTGAAGGATATCTTCTTTATGTGACTGATCATTTTTCTTTTTTTTTTTTTTTTTTTTTTTTGGTACCGGGATCGAACTCAGGACCTCACACTTGCCAGGCAGGCGCTTAAGCCACTGAGCTAAATCCCCAGCCCTCATTTTTGTTTTAAAACTATAATAGAGAAATCATGGAAAGTATGTGTGTACCAAACTGCTTCAGAAATTATTTTCTTTTTTATTATTAAAAGAAAAAAAGGTATCACCTATAGTTCCAGGGTCTGTGTTAACAGTTTTGTGATTATTACATATATTTCTACAATATTCACATAAATTGAGTATTATTTAGCATTTCATGAATAAAGAAAATAAGGGCTAGAGAAGATATGCTAAAAAAAATTCCCTCACTGTGTGCCTGGTAAAGTCTTTTTTTCCCTTTTTTGAAGGGTAATTTCATAGGGTATGGAATTCTAGGTTGGCATGTATTTTCATTTTGTTTTCTCTCAACTTTTTATGTGTTTCATTTCAAGCATTGTTTCTGAGCAGAGGTCATCTCTATTAAACTCTCTATTGAAAAAGTATTTCCTAGGGCTTCTTTAAAAATATTTATCTTTGATTCTATATAGTGTAATTTTGATATGGCTAATATAGATTAGGGATTTTGATTGGTTTTTTCTTTATAGGTTTTAATTTGTACTTTACATTATTTCTGCTTGGTGTTTTCTGAATTTGTTATTTGGTGTTTGACATTAATTTGGAGATGATTCTTATTATTGTTTCAGGATTTCTTTTCTTTCTCTTCTCTTTGTGTATCCATAGTAGATGTGTGTCACATCTTTTGGAGTTGTTTTTCACTTTATGGATAGTCTGTCCTACTCTTTTAGTTTTTGCTGTCTTTGTTTGGGAGGCTGCTATTGATATATTCTCAGGGTCGAGAATTCATCATCTGTGTCTAGTCCACCAGCAAACTAACCAACACCATAGTTCATTTCTCTTAGCATTTCTTTATTTCCAAGATTTGGTTTTTCTTCTTTATGAAGATCCCATACCTCTGCTTACTTTGGCGATCCATCCTTGTATTTCATGTACTTTATCTATTAGAGCAGCATCATATTTGTCATACATGTTTTAAATTCCCAGTCTAGTAATTACACCATCCCTCCATTGTCTGAATCTCATATTGCCTCTATCTCTTCCAGTTGTTTTTGTTTGCCTTTAAGTATGCCCGTGATAGCTGGTATGCCGTACTGGGTACAAAGTGGTATACATAAGCCTTTAGTAATGTGATGGTAAGTTGTTGGGAGAGAGAAAGCATTCTCTAGGACTCTGACGAGGTCCCTGTCATCTAGAGAGCTGATGCACCCACACTACACACCTGCTAGTGTTTCCAAGTCCCTGTCCCTTAGGTGGGGCACGAGGGCTACAGTAAGCTGGTGTTACATGTTTCTCTTCTGCCACGTGGAAGACTAGAGCTAATGGTAACCAGGAGTTTCCCTTTCATCCTGTCAGATGCAGATAACCCCTGCCCCCAGGTGAGGGCCTGGATTAGTAATTTCTCTTGACAGCAGAGCTTGTTGAAAGGAATAGGGTTCTCTGGCACATTTCCTCCTGCATTTGAGAGTTTTCATACAATAAATACTGTGTGAATACAATAAACCCCCAGAAGGGGGGGCGTCTCCATGCTCCCATGTTTCCCTACCCACGATAGCTCCTATGCTGTGTTCTTCACATCCAGCTGTTTGCCTCCCCACCTTTGAGGCAATGGATCTCCTTCTGCCTTCCTTCTTTTTTTTTTTTAAATCGGAATCACAACTGCACACTTGCAAGGCAGGCGTTTATGCCTCTGAGCTAAATCGCCAGCCCCCTGCCTTCCTTATTTACAGATATAAGAAGAGTTGTTGAGTTTTTAGTTTGTCTAACTTTTCTCTTATTGTAGGATGGAGTTGTGACTCCCAAGATGCCTAAATGAAGAACCAGAACCATTGTGATGTAACTGTTGGGATATAACAATCTGTTTTGAATGTAGCACAGATACTATATATATATATATATATATATATATATATATACACACATACACACACACACACATACATACACATATATATAAACTAGATACTTTATATATATATAATCAGATACTTTATATATATATAAACTAGATACTATATATATATATATATATAAAACCAACTCTACGTATGTGTTTTCCAAATAATTGACAGAATACAATTAGCTAAAACCCATTCTTTATTGACTAGTAACTGTTTTCTACCACACTCTTGTCAAATTTTCCTGAAATGAGGAAAAACCTCAGTGTGTGACTGATAGGGTGGTGAAATATCTGACTAATTTGTAAGAATGATCCTTATAAAGGTGTCTGTCAGATGTGTTTGTATCATGAAAAATTTTTCCTATATGTCACTACTTATTAATAGTTAATAGATGGGAGAAGAGAATAATGTGTCACACTTTAAATTTGTAGTGACTCTTACTGATCAGTTAAATATAGGTTGGGGACAGATTTATGAGGAGCTATTCAAGATTCAAATGATGACACTCTCAAAAAAGAAAGACAAAAGGAAATATTTTTCTCCTTTTGCCCCTAAGTATGTCAAAAGAGTATGAGGGTGACATTTTCCTCTGTTAGCGAGAAAATGATCTGAGCTCCTAGCTAATGGCTCTAGCTTCAACAGTATTTGACCTGACACTGTCCTGAGAGAGCCTGTAATCACATTCCATGAGAGACAGTTGTGATCTCTTTAGACCATAGTAGAGAGCAGGGGACACACTCTTTTTCTCTCCATAGACATTAGTGCTATTGGTGAGAACACAGTTATCACTGATAACTTGAGTGTTGTTTTCCATTGAAGTACAGTGGTGATTCCAAAGTATTAGTCCTGACACTAACTTACCTTCTCAAGTCTAGTCTTTCTTGTCTAAATCTTTTGATTTAAAATTAACAATGGATTCTTTGTAGGGCACAATTGAAAAATGCATAGGTCTGTTCTTTTTAAAGAGTACTTTCAAAAGTTTAAAAGTTAATTTATAAAATATTTAGAGGCTTTAGTCCATATAGACCCACTAAACATTAGCTTGCTTAAATTAACACAAATCACTTAGTGAAATGTTTTCAGCAAAATGCCTGTAGTACGTGTGTGTGTGTATCCTTGGATCAGAGTACAGAAGACACACAGAGAAAATCAGTAGCACGTGATGACTCTAGTGTTTTGGGAACACTAGTTGGCAGATTCGTACTTTAAAGAACTGGTAGGATGTGGCTGTGTAAGAAAAGAAGAAAGAGTTTCTGGGAAAAAAGAAGCCTTGTGAAGAAGTGTGAAACCATGAGACTAAAAGTGAATTTGGTGTAACTTCCTTTCTGAATGTGTGTAATGAGGCCCATAAATGGCTGTTTTAGTCATAAGGAAGGAGGATCAATGTAGCAGTTTAGCATATTCAGACTGGTATTTTGGTGAGATTAGTCACACAGCAGTGCATACCTGACAAGACTTATGTGAGACTTGAGGACTTCAGTCCCGTTCAGGAAGGTGAAGCAGCCCCTGTGACTCAAGGCTGATGAGTTCTGTGCTCCCAAGTCAAGTCAGTACCTCTGGGTTCTGATCAAGCTCTAATTTGTAAACTTTTAGGTTGCAGATAAAGATCTCTTTAGTATTTTAAATAATATTTTCCATCTTACAAAATTGTAATTGTAGAAAATTTTAGAAGATACGGAAGAGCACTGAAAATAAAATCAAAAGACTTTGTAACCCTAATACTTATAATTAGCTACTATTAATATTTTAGTGTATATATATATATATATATGTATATATATCCTTATACAATTTTTCCAATTTCCAAGCACACAGAAATAATTTTCAACAAAATCAGATCATAATTATGCTACTGCTTTATTATTTTAGCGATTATTTCCCCAACATTATATACAATTTTCATGACATTATGCATATTCTCTCAAAATATTATTCAACACTTTCACTATAAAGGAGGTAACATATTCACCATAAAACTACCCTTAAAGAAAAAATAGGATGATGAGAATCACTTATAATATCACCCCAAATGATAGTAATACATACCTCTTTCATTTTAATCCTCTATTAGATTCTTCCAATAGGCATTTGAACACATTGAAGATTTTTGTTTAACAAAGGAAATATTAACAAAACACTTATGCATGATGTACTATATTAATAGGCATCCTTCTAAGTATTTTATGTATCTAATTTTTTTTGTGGAACATGATGAGTAAGAGATATGATTGTTGCCAGTTTTAAGATGAAAGACTTACATCACAGAAATAATAAGTACTTCTCCAGACCACACACTAGGAAGGAGCAGAACCAGGGTCTAAAGCTAGGCCGTCTGCTTCCAGATTTTGACTTAAAAATATAATACTGCTTGTCCCTTGGTATCATATTCACTGTAAGCAAATGCTTTATTTGCCCCTAACTTCTTTACAGCCAAGCTTCTCAGAAGTTACTTACACTTTATCATTGCATTTCTTCATGTACCAACCATTTCGTGACTCACTATAATCCAGCACTTTAAGTCAGTTTGCCGAAACTGTTGGCTCTTGCTCAGATCTCTAGTGAATTTCAGTCCAATAGATGCATCACATGTCTCGTTTAGTTTGGCTGTCCACTTGCAGGGCAAGGATGGCTCCTCCTCACTCTCTCAGCAGGTTTCCTTTGGAGCACCACTGTTCTGTGCTCTCCCTGTGCTTCGGGACATACCCTCTAGGCCTAGGCCTTGGTCTGCAACCTCGCCCACAAAGGCTCGGCCATAGCCTGTCGTGTCTCCTCACTCTGGACCTCTGCCCTAGGACTCCTTTAGGATTTGGGTTTCAACACCACTTAGAGACTTATGTGTTAAAGGCTTGGTCCCCAAGGGTCTATCACCACAAGTGTCACTTCTACCCACAAACTCAAATCTCTAGGTTACAAACTTTCCTTTTCGGTACTTGTTTTTTAGTTTAGATATCACTTCCTTAGGGAAGAATTCCCTTTCCTAAAAGTCTGGATTATATCTATTTCAAAACATAGAGAAATTCTACTTGATACTACTATTTGTGATTTTACTGAATTATTATTTTTTCATTAGCTGTTTATAGTTTATCTCCCTGTCATGTTGTTAACCTCTAGAGGGTAGAAATACTTATACTCACTTTTGTATTGATTAGCATACGTTCATCAATTAGTGCATAATTACTTTAGGATTAGTAATTGTTTCAAAAAAAATGATTTGCTGTACTTTGAGACTTTATATTTGCGATACAACTTATATGAAATCTAAGATCATTGTTTACTTCATACAATAAGACAAAACTTCCTCTCATTCAAAAATTTCAACTTTTTTTTCAAAATTCGAGATGACTTCACTTCAGCCTCTACCTTCCAATAGTTATTATTGGATTGACTAACTTGCTTTCTTAATTTACTTTTTTCCTTAAATAATTTGCAGGAGTCATTTTGCTTATTACAAGACCTAACCATTATCATATTTAAGTAGTTTATAAAATTTAATTTTATTATCTATTTCACTATTTTTCTACAACAAAAGAAAGCATTACAGTTGTTAAATAATTTATCTAAATTAAATGACTAATAATTGGCAAAACCAGAGTTCATATTTAGAATTTTATTAAAAACACCAAAACTCTGCACATTCTTGATGTGCTCCTGCTTATGAATTATACCAGGTGAGTTTGTAACTCATGTTGTAGACTCACAGAGATGATAACTCCCATAATTCAGAAAGTCTTTTTACGTAACCCTAACCCACTTTTTAAAACATTCTGTAGGCATATATAATATTTCCTGTATCATTTCTTTATGTAAATTTTGTTTTTTGAGTAATGAATAAATTTAACCAGTGTAAGCAATTCTATATTGAGATATAAAGTCATATCGAATATATTGTATTGTGCAAGTACTATCTAGTTGAGGGGTTACATGTTTTTAATATTGTGTTGTTATCTAACAATGATCTTAGATTTCATCTTGGATGATAAGGTCAAACACAAGGTTCTGTGACCCTAAGTCTGTGATTCTTTGCATTACAGAACTAATAGCATATATATATACACCTTGGCTACTAGACATACTGATAGCCTTAGATATGTTTAATCATTTAGGTACATCCCCAAACATTCAATACATGAGAAGATTCATTGATTACCAATTGATTCCTATCATATTTCAGAAAATGTTTTCTCATTATTTCTAAGGCAGTTCCTTGGTAAATGTATTTATTCTGTCTGAATTCACAAAAAATAAGGCATCAGTTTTCATGAAGTCTTATAATCATTGATTCTTATCAATCTAGCATAATGACTTGAAAATGCTGGGCAGATAAGTTGTTCCATTATTATGACATACTATAATTTGAACAACTTCTGGTTATTAATGCATGTTAAGTCATGACTATTTTCTTTGCTATTAATTGTGGTAAGCAGTGACTGTGCAGAGAGAAACTATTTGTCTTCTTCTACCTCTAGATATGAGCTTTTCTGATCTTGGAGGACATGACCGTGCCTCTTTCTTTGTGTATAAGAAACTGCTTGTAGCATGGCATAGACCTGGTCATTGTACCAATGTATGTCATTCAGGATACCAGAGAGCATTGCTTTCTTGGGAAAAACTATCATTCTGTATGTGTGATAGTTTAAACAAAATTTTTTTTATCGAAAATGAGATATTATAGTACCCATTGATCATTTTCTGTTATTCGGTTCAGAAAGCCCCGTAATTCTTTCACTCTATGCATGGCTTTATACTATTGTGTTATGTTTGATATTATTGTATTTGAAACTATGCTCAACTATAGCAGAGTAAGAGATATGGTGTTAGC
>PVJX010009061.1:0-62597 GCA_004027295.1 Dolichotis patagonum | reverse complement strand
AAAAAAAAAAAAAAAAAAAAAGAACTCAATAAGCTACCTACTCCTTGGATGGAATACCATTCAGCAAGGAGGCAGAGCAAATGGAATTATTCAGAACAGCGTGCATGACTACCCCAACCATAGCTTGAGTTGAAAAGCCAGACACAAAGAGCACATGATAAGATTCCATTTGTACAAACATACAGAAAACAAACCAGTGGTGATAGAAGTCAAAATAGCACTTAACTCACGGAAGGAGACCACAGCAGAAACAGGGATCTCCTGGGCTCTGTGCGATTCCAGATTTCTTAACACAGATGTTGGTTTTACAAGCATGTTCAATTTGAGAAATTCTAACATGCTGAACATTTAGGCTATTTCTCTTTTCTGGACGTACTGAAGTTCAGCTTTTTTAAAAAAAGATTTACTTTAAAATATGGCCTGAAATATGCATATATCATTCACTATGTTTTACATGTGTCTTTGGGGGGGGGTACGGGGATAGAACTCATGACCTCGCACTTGCCACGCAGGCGCTAAAGCCACTGAGCTAAATCCCGGCCCTTTACGTGTGTCTTGAATACTTTTAGCTATAAAATATTGTTTTATCATAGACCCTTCCTTTTCCCAGTCGCAAATTTGTGGTCAAACTGAAATGCAGATCGCAATCCAACACTTACCTGAGCTTTCAGGTCATTTCTTTTGCTTCTCATCCCGGGTCCCTCTTTTGAACCCTTCTGAGTCTCAGTTGATTCACTGGGACAATTTTCTCAGCCTACTGTGGTAATTGAGCCCTCAATGGATTTATGCTTATTTCTGCAGCGTGCTAAATTGTTGATAAATAATATGTCCTGCCTCATAGGGTTGCTGTAAGGATTAAGAAAGTTAAAAGGCCTAAAGCATTGGGAGGAGTGAGCTATTTGGCAACACCAGACTCCATCAATTTCTTAGATGTACCTTTTACTTCTTGGAAACCCAAGTGCATTCTGTAATTAATGGCGTCTTAAAGTCACTGTTGCTCAAGTGGCAGTATGAGATAGTGCTCATGCCTTGGCAGATAGTGTCCGCTTTCCTTTCTATGTATGTCACAGTGGAATGTGAAAAATAACAACTTGGTCTAAATAAGTCTTTTTTTTGTACCAGAGTTCGCACTCACAACTTGCACTTTAAACCCCCTAGCCCAATAAGCAGAACTCTTAAAAAAAGGCATAAAAGTGAAATTCAAGAGGCGACTTTTTAATCTTCATGATAGATGATGGTTCAAATTAATAGCTTTTTAGAGTTGATGATATGGCCTCATTAAAGACGTTATGACGTTGGCCAGATGCCAAATTTAAAAAGAAGGGAGGAAGGAAGGAAAAGAAAAGCAAAGAAAAAAAGAAAGAAGAAATGGAGAAAGGAGAAAAAAGAAAAAAGAAAAAAGAGAAAAGCCTGAGGATGTAGCTGGGTTCCAAGGCCCTGTTTAATCCGCAGTAGTGGGGGTTGGGGTTGAGGAAGGGAAGGGCTTAGGGGGGATGTGATCCGGTCACTCTTTGGACCTTTAGCAGCTCGCGCTTTCTGGTCCGCATCTGGCCGACTCCTTCCCCACCCCCAGCAGCCCAGCAAGCAGAGCGTTTGTTAATGGGGCCGACGGTCGCCTCCCGGTCCTGAGCTTTGATCTGACTTACGGCTGCTTTGGAACTGTCTGGCAGATCGCTCCCCGCCCCCGAGCCGTTGGAGCACAGGGCAATACCGCAGAGCTTGTTTACCTGCTTCAGGGGTCTCAAAGTACAAGCAGTGGGGAGTCTCAGAGTAAGGGAAACGCCCAGCCGAGGCCCTGGAGGAGCTCGGAGCACACCAGCCAGGGAGAGCTGAGCCTGACCCGTGCAGACCTCTCCACCCGGGGCGCACTTCCGCGGGCGCCGAGCAGCTGGGGGACCGCAGTGCGCGCTGGTGTTGGCGCCCACAGCCGCAAGGAAAGCCCCAAAGCACCAAACCGATATAAAATTTAACAAGCATTTCCCGCCAATGGTGTTCCCAGGATGTGCTGAGGTAGCAAAATCTCTGCCCTCGCCAGGAATTGACTACAAGATGTATTTTAAGTGAAGGAAAAAAAAAATCAAGATGTTGAATAATGTATAAGAAGCTTACAGATAAGCAGTTCAGATGTGAATAAGTACTTTTTGGTGCAAACATGTAAAATGATAGCCCCAGAAAGACGCTAATCTTGTTCGCCTTTCATGTCAGAGGATTAGGAGGCGTGAGACGTTGTCAACCAGTGGCTTGAAAAAAAAATCTCACAAGTATGTTTTAAAGTATCTATTGATTTTACAGGGTAGAGTGTATTCTTACACAAAATGTATTGTTATGATATATTCTCTAGTTAGTGTGGAGTTAAAGGCGCCAAATTAGTACCTGCCCAGGAGGCTGACCTAAGGTACAGAAAATGTGGTTCTTGGCGTAAAAAGGCAAAAAGCGAGAAAGAGGAAGCACGTGGGATGCTCTCTTACTATCTTTTCACTCAAAACAACCTGAAATAATTAAGAGGGCATTTATGGGTGTCAGCGGCCGGAAAGGAGGGGTTCGACTTCACGTCTAAATCACCTAGGGCGCAGGAGTGCGTTTGCGACACTCTTGCCCGGGTCTTGCGCACCCAGGAAGGCGTCCGGGGTCCAGCCTCGGGCGCCCCGCGCCGAGCTCCCAGACCTCGCACGGACCGCGCGCACCCGCGCGGGGGTGGAGGCGGCTGTGCGTCGCGGTGGGGAGGTCGCCGCCCGCTGGGGACCTAGAACCTAGAAAGAGCGCCTCGAGGTGGGCTCTGTGGCCCCGAGCGCGCGGCCCCAGGTCTGTCTGACGCGGGATCGGTGCCACGGACAGACGGGGAGCCCTCACGCTGGCTCGCCCGTGCGCAATTCAAAGCTGCGAGCATCCGCTCCGAGGCCAGAAGCAACCTCAGCCCCTCCAGACCCCAGCCCAGGAGCGCGCCCGAAGGTGGAGGTGGGGCGGGGCGGGGCGGGGCCGTGGCGATCTCTGGCCTGGAGTAGGAGGAGAAAAGGAAACGGCCCAGGGCTTGTGTGGGTCCAGAGGGCTGAACCCGCTGTAGCTTCGCTGCGGCTCCCTCAGCAGATCGCCCCTCCACTAATGCTGGCAGCTGGGAGACCTCAATTTTTTGTTAAAGGTTTCACAGTTCCAGGGAGAAAGGGCCCTCTCCCAGGCTTCCGGGTCCGCCTGGATTTGCCACTCATAAATTGTGTATCCTCGGGCAAAATTAATGTTATCTCACGCAGCCTCGGTTTTCTTATCTGTAAAATGGGTTTTCTTCTCAATAAAGTGGGGATGACGAAAGCACCTACGTTCGAGAGGTAGTAATGAGGGCTTAAATGGAGAAATGTGCACAGTAGTCCAGGCCTAGCCCACAGCCATGCTGTGGGTAGCCCAAGCAGTGACCCTTACCTGACACCAGGGCTGAGGTTTTTCAAGTGTGAGGCCTGGCTTCCTTCAAGGAGACTCGTTCTAAATTATAGGCACTGGACGCTGTCCACTAGCCTCCAGCGAAGGCACACAGCCTCCCTAGTCCACTCTTCTCCCCTCTTAAACACACACACACACACACACACACACATATACACAAGGACTCACCTTTGTGCCTTCACGCATACTTAACCCCTGCCCTGGACCCGGCCTTCGAATGTCTGGATTTGAATTCCGGCTGCTATGTTAAGTTGTGTGCCTTCACCTCTCAAACCATCATTTTATTCTTCTGTGCAATGGGATAAGGTTTTACGGATTTGATTTTTTTTTTTTTTTTGTATGGGGACTCGAACTCGGGGCCTCATGCTTGCCAGGCAGGCACTGCACCACTGAGCAAACTCTCCGGCCCCAGCGATCTGATTTTCAGTCTGCTTCCCTACAAGCAAAGCAGAGGCCCTGGCCTGCGGTCAGCAGCTGGTTGTGTTTTCCTCGTGTGGCTTTGAGAGGGACCTCCCATCTTGAAAAGTCAGCTGCAGATGGATGAAGACCGCATCCAAGTGCTCTTTGCTGTCGAGCTACTCTTTCCCTATAAATCCCTCAGAACTGGTCGGGGGAGGTGGTTGCTTGCTCTCCCCAGCCCCTGCCCGGTGGTCAGACCGCCCAGACCAGCTGGGCAGGGAGGCCTCC
Source organism: Dolichotis patagonum (assembly GCA_004027295.1). Classification (NCBI taxonomy): domain Eukaryota; kingdom Metazoa; phylum Chordata; class Mammalia; order Rodentia; family Caviidae; genus Dolichotis; species Dolichotis patagonum. Next base: position 58,481 of record PVJX010009061.1, on the reverse strand, counting down.
TCCGGAGTCTCCGCCACAAGATGCTCTCTGGTCCTCTCAGTTTGCAGAAACCAACACTGAAGTGCGCCGAGACCCACAGAGAGGTGGCCCAGATGATGACTTTTTCTGTACCTGGTACCTTCCGGAGCAGTACCCCTCCGGAGGCTCCAGCTACTCCCGAACTCCCTCGGGGTCGGGCGGGCGTTTAACCAAGCGGGGGGGGGGGGGGCAAAGCCTGAGCTAAACACCCTATTTTCTTTCTTTGACAAGCAATCCCGGCGGGGCAGCAGGTGTGGGGGAGACCCTGGGAAAAACAGAATGCTAATGAGGGCCCGAGGGGGCGGAAGGCACGCTGGGGTTAGGGAGCTCCTGCTGCCTGCCTTTGAAGTGCGCCTGGGCAGCCCGGCCATCCGGGAGCGCACTGAGTTATCCCCCACCTCCTTGCAAGGACGGAGCAAAGGACTGAGGGAGGACGGAGGACTTCCTCTGGGTTTCTGACTTACTCCTGCTTCCTAGTCTGCTTCACGTTGCCTTTGACCTGTTTGCTACTGGCCTGCCTCATCGGACTGGGATTTCCTGCTAGGAAGAAGATTAAGACATACATGTCCTCATTTAGCCCCGGTATCTTAGAAAGAAAGGCAAAAAAAGTGAGCTCAGTGTCAGTGTAATGGTTAGTAATAGGACAGACTGTAGACTTTCCTGTGAAAGGTGCTATGCTACTTGCTTTATATTACATGTGCTATTATTACAGATAGGGAAACTGAGGCCCGGAAAGGCTAAGGAGCTTGCTGAGACTCTCGAAGTTAATAAAAGGAAGAGCCACATATACATACAATTCTGAGTCCAATATTCTGTTTTCTCTTAAGAATCTACAGAGGGAGGACTTCAGGAGTTTGCTCCCTGGTTTTCCTATCCTGTTATCTACCCTGCTCCCTCCTCATCTCTCACTCTCTTCTTTAGTTATCTCTGCCATGTTTCTGCCCCAATCCGGACTTTCCCTCTCATTTCTCACTTAGGGCCTGGGTAAAGATTCCAGCTGCTCCTGGCATCCTATCAGCCTGGGTTCAACAGAACTGGATTCTGCCCACCTGTTGTGTTGTGTTGCCATCCTGCACACCTGTATCACTGTGTCAGAAACTTTAATCTTCACCAACACCATTAGATTTACACTCAGGATATTGTTTCTTTTTGGAGATCTGCCCTTTGCTCCTCCTAACAGTTGTACGGCAGTCACGGCACTACCTTTCTTTTCTACTTTCCTGTGGAAAAATATTAGCATTGAAATATACACGCAAAAACAGTCATGCAAAATGTGTGGTCTTTGGGGTGGGGAAGGCCTAAAAACCAATGAAAAATAACTCTTAATGTTTAAAAAAGATTAAAATGGAAGGTCTATTCACTTAGGAGGGGGTGTCTGTGTGTGTGTGTGTGTGTGTGTGTGTGTGTGTGTGAAGAAAAAAAGCATTTTCACTTTACCCTTGACAGTCTTAAAGCTTAAAATCTAACATTGTTTGGGACTGTTAGGTGCCGTAGCACACAGACTGAGTAACCCTTTCTTTTAATGCCGGGTGAGTACTTACTAAGTACTAGATGGGTCAAGGTGGAAAAGTAAGCAAAGCCTATATGACTTAATACCTTAATATAGTCATAATTAACTAAATAGTCTCATAATACACTTTTTGAGAGCATTTGACCGTTTTTTGCCTCATTTGACTTTTTTATGTGAATACATGTACTTCCCAAAATATGAAAAAATGATGATGATAAACAGCAGCCAAAGCCAGAAATTCACTTTTTAGTTTAAAAAAATAAAACTTTAATTAAAAAGGTAAATCAAGATTGTGGGCTGCTGCCAAAGGTTCTTGATTTAATATTTAGAAAAAGAGAGTTTATTTTTGGTAATGAACAATACTTAGTAATTTTGATTTCAGGATTTCCTTCCCATTCATACTTCAGCAGTGTACAATGCTTTAACTACATAGATCAATAACTAAAACAATAGCTTAAATAGGTCAGTTTTGTGTGAAAAAATACAGTGAGTTTAGCACAATCCTTTGCCTCTCACATTTGTGAGGTCTGATGATTTTTACTTTTTAAGTAAGTAACCAGCCTGGTTCAGTGTGTCACAGTGAAATTTAAATTCTATAGATCCTTATAACATTGAAATTCTGTTGGTAAGATCTTGCTCATGTCAGCAGACTCAAAACTACTTGTCCTTTCCAAAATGTTTTATCCTACCTGAGATTTTCTTTAAAAAGAAAGAAACATGAACAAGCTTGCCATGATAAATGTTCCCTTCCTCTACAGAAAGCAGACCCAAGGCAGCAGACCTGGCCATCCCAGCACAAAAGGCCAAAGAGTGAACCTGAGATGGTGAAATAAAATGTAACATCAACAAAGAAAGGGCCATAGATAAATAGTAAAACAACCAACTTGCCACAAAAAAACCCATTGACGTTTTCCCAGAGTCCAGGCGAAGCGCTGGTGACCGGTTTATGTTGGAATGTTTTCCTAGGGTTAAAGGAAAACTGGCAGCAAGTCTGTTCAGAATTTACAAAGTGTTTGAATAACATGGACAGTGTTTTGATAACACGTTTTTAGTGGGGGTGAAAATAATAGAATTTATTGAGACATTTATATGGGCCCCCTTGCTTGCGTGGGAGCAGAAGCAGGGTGGATGGGAGGTAAACCATATGTCACTGCACTCATCTGTACCTCACCTCTGTAATTTATTCATCCATGTGTGTATGGATTTGGTGCATAATAGTCTGGTTAAAACCAAATGCTTCTCAGTTGTGCTTTTACAAGATGCATGCATTGGCCGCAGTCACTTTTCAGGGGAGAAAGGAAAAGGTTACTTGGTCGTTGTTTATAACCTTATGTTATCAGAATGAGCCAGTGACATGAAGTCACTGTTATTGCTGAGGACAATGAAACACGAGATCTCTGATAATGCCTACGCACAGCCCTGGCCTTGGCTTCCTTGTGGCCCTCAAACTTTCCTACTTGTTCCATCTCAGGCTAAAAAGTAAAGACTGGAGTTAATCCAGCCATCACTGGAGTCCGGGGTTCCAAGGGTCTCCACATTTCCTCCAGAGTGTTGATGTTTTTGTTCCATGTATTCCAGTACTGTCAGTCAAGCCACATAAAACCAGGCACTTTTCAATAAATGTCTCATTTGGATTTCATGAACCTTGGGTGTAACTGAAATCAAACAGCAAACGGCCTGGAAGTTTCTGTCATTTGCCGAGTTTAAGTAGGCACTGCCTGACAAGTTTGCTGAAGCCTCTGCTTTAGCTTTCGTTTCTGTTCCCATTTTTTGGAAAAGCAGGTTGGAATTTTGAAGTGTGTCTGTGACACAGGAAAACATTTTTATGCCCCTTTCTCTAATTACAAGTATTATGGAGCCAGCAGTTCACACAGGTAATCACTCATTTGCTCATCTGTAACTCTCTAGGTATATATCACGTGCAATAACAATAATGGTGATAATAGTAATAATAATAATAATAACAACAATAAGTAGTAGTAGTAGTAGTTAATACAGAATTATTAAATGAGTTTTGGCCTCTTTACAGCCAGAAAAAAGCAGCAGAAACAGTGCTTTTTTACTGTTTTAAAGAAGAGTTTCTGGAATATATTCTTATAGATGTAATATAATACTCTTACATAATCTCCACTTTCTAAAAATTCTGGACCTAGGATGGTTTTGTTACAACTATTTTGAATCTTCAAAATTGTCTTTGCTGCTCCATTTGTAAAGTGTTTCAGACGCTGGGTAAAATAACAGATTTACTAGTAAGAAGGGGAAATATAAACTGCAACTCCCTGCCCAAAGCATCAGTACATTCCTGATTGTACACATCATGCATATATTTAATAATCTGGTGGCCCTCGAATGAGCCCAGGAGCTTTCACAGGCTTGCTCTGGAGATGGAATAGAATCAACCCTTCCTGATGTGGCGTGGGGACAGCTGGCCCGCGTTATTTGCGCCACAGTGGGTCAGAACGATGCCTGTTGCCTACGATGGCACTTTGCCATTTGCGCAGCGTCTCCCTGGTCGCTTAGAAAGCATTTTGAAGGGACACCGAGGCTTGCTTCTCTCTGCATTAAAGTGCAAAACTGCCGAATACCCTCCACCACTCCATTTCCAAAGTATGCGAGATGCTGTCTCACACCTACTTTTCCCCTCAAACACTCCAAGCTAAGGTCCAAGCTAATGCAAAAGAGTCTGTGCCTTGTAACCATATTCGCTAGCCCATGGCGACGTCGCCAACGCCGCGCATCCCCTTCCACTCCTTGCGCTCGCCTCCTGTGCCATCACGGAATCTCCACGGTGAAAATCAGGAAGTGCACAAAAAGCGCTGTGGTATTTGAAAAATCAGTACCCAGGACTTCCCTGGGTTAAAATAAAGCCTAAAGCGAGGGAGATAGGAGTGCATAGTCAAATGATCTGAGCAGACAGCCACGCCAAAGGTGAACTAAACCGTTGGGAGGAAATGCAGGAGCGCAAGGCTGAGCGCGCGAGGTGCCAGCTTCCCAGGTTCTGCCTCCGGTATCTCCGGCCTAACACTTACACGACCGTCTCCCGGCCCACACCTAACTTGCCCCTTTAACTTCAGGTTGTGCCTTGCCCCTGAAAACCTTCCTGCGTGCCTACGGTTTTCATTACCACCCCCAAAACACGGAGATAAACGCCTTGCAGCATCCGAATGCACTAAGGACAGATGCACCCTTTAACCCACACCCTGCCGAGTGAGAAGTCTGTGCTGCTGCGCTTTGAACCCGGATTGGAAAGCTTCGCGTCGTTTTGGTGTGTCCGCGCTCAGCAGACCCTATGGCCACCTCATCTGTTGTAAGCGAGAAGTTTCCCGTGTGATCCCGTTCGGTTGGGAAAGCAGAGTCCCGACATCTCAGCCGGAAAATGCGCTCCCGGAGCTGTTACTGGCGGCGTCCGTAATTGCTTATTAACAGCAAATATTCAGGCTACTCCTCAACTGCAAGGAAACATGCCCCACCCCTTCTATACTAATAAAACAATAAAAGAGGACCGCGCGGTTCTTGACTCTGTTTGCGGAAACGCAGGGAAGAAGCCGGCAGCTGGGGCCAAGGAGCTTAATTCAGTATCAAACTGATTATTTCGCTAATTATTCTACCTTCTGGGTTGTGCCGGAGGAAAAGCTCGGGGAATCTCAGCCGCGCGGCTGCTAGGGAACCTTTGTTTCTTGGTGTCAGGCTCCTCGGAAGATGGTGTTGGAGGCAGAATAGGGGATGTAGGGCGAAAACTTGAGTAGCGTGGATTTTAAATTGTGTGCAAAGTGATTGCCTTCAGAAATCAGGGTCGCTGGCGAGGGATGAGGCGAGGGGTTGAGGGCAAATGGCTGGGTCGCTTAGTACACTCTTGTTTGGTCCCCAGGACCTCACCCTACTCGGGCTTCTGATTCAGTCTGAGAGTTTAAGTCCTCCAGGATGGTGGCGCGCGTTCAAGGTCCCGGGAATCACCAATGCTGACAGCGAGACTTCTCTCCACAAACCCTTCCCACTGGGTGAAAAGATGGGACCCAACAAAAAGAGCTTCCTGTGTGTCGAAGACATAGGAATCTTCCATAAGGAAGATGGTGTGCGTTTGAAGTTACAGCTTCTGGTAGGAAAGACTTTTTCTTGAGCCTCCAGCTCGCCTCATTTCTACAACCTTCTGGACACGCGCCTCCCTGCAAGCAGACACTTTTTCCCTCCTCTTCTAATACCTGCTCCTACACTGCCCACGCAGAGCGCTGGGATGTCTCTTGTGCCAACGGGGACCCCGCTATGGAGTCCCTTGCCCCTAAACCACAAGACTGATTCGCACAACAGGGCAGTCTTTTTAAAAAGGAAAGAAAAACAAGCTAAAGAAAAAAAGAGTAGCAGGCTACTTGATCCAATTAGTAAACGCCTAATTGATTAGCGTCACCTCCATCAGCCAATAGGAGGGCCCTCGAGCTGTGGGACTTCAAACCACTCCTTGGCCGCACGTATATAAAGCAGCCAGTGACAGCCCACGAGCTTCCAAGAGTTCAACTAGATATTGGATAGAAAGGCGCCCGGCTGGTGGGTGGATGGGAACAAGAATCTTAAATCCTCTTTTCCCTGGTTGTGAGTGTGGGAGTCCAGACTTACAAGAGAGACGGAGAAGGAAAGGAGCAGTGTTTTTCGGTCAGTTTCCACTTCCTGCCTAAAAAACTCAGCGCGCTTTCCTTGCGAAAGGACGCTGGCTTCAGGGTGCGCGAGTGCGCGCTGTGGCTGCCCGCGAGTCCGCAGGTGGGTAGCCCGGGCGCGGGAGGAAGGGGAAGTTACCTTCCCCTCGGAAGAGGGCGCTGGCTCCCCCATCCTGCCTTTATAATAAGGCCACAGGAGGAGAGGAAGCAGCCAGCTGTCGTCTGAGCTTTGCAAAGCATGCAGTTAGGGGAACAACTCTTGGTGAGCTCTGTGAACCTGCCCGGGGCGCACTTCTACCCGCTGGAGAGTGCGCGGGGCGGCGGCGGCGGGAGTGCCACCCACCTCCCTGGCGCTGACCCCTCGCCGCAGAGGCTGGACTTAGACAAAGCGCCCAAGAAGTTCTCGGGCAGTCTCTCGTGCGAGGCGGGGAACGGGGAGCCCACAGCAGCTGGAGCGGGGGCCCCTGCGGCCATGCTCAGTGACGCCGACGCCGGGGACACCTTCGCCAGCGCCGCGGCGGTGGCCAAGCCAGGGCCCCCGGACGGCCGCAAGGGCTCCCCCTGCGGGGAGGAGGAGCTGCCCTCTGCAGCCGCCGCCGCCGCCGCCGCTGCCGCCGCCGCCACCGCGCGCTACTCCATGGACAGCCTGAGCTCCGAGCGCTACTACCTCCAGTCGCCCGGGCCCCAGGGACCCGAGCTGGCTGCGCCCTGCTCGCTCTTCCCGTACCAGGCAGCAGCCGGGGCGCCCCACGGATCTGTGTACCCGGCTCCCAACGGTGCGCGTTACCCCTACGGCTCCATGCTGCCCCCCGGCGGATTCCCCGCAGCCGTGTGCCCACCCGGGAGGGCGCAGTTTGGCCCAGGATCCGGCGCGCCCGGCAGTGCGGGAGGCGGCGGGGCTGGGGGCGGCGGCCCCGGCGCCTATCAGTACAGCCAGGGTCCTCCGCTCTACGGGCCGTACCCCGGAAGCGCAGCGGCTGGATCTTGCGGAGGACTGGGGGGCATGGGGGTTCCCGGATCCGGCTTCCGCGCCCACGTCTACCTGTGCAACCGGCCTCTGTGGCTCAAATTCCACCGTCACCAAACTGAGATGATCATTACGAAGCAGGGCAGGTGAGCGCAGCCTGGAGGGGTCCCTGGGTGAGGGGAATAAAAGGAGAATGTGTGATCCTGAGGGAAGCCGGGGATGCGGGAGCTGTGCCCATTCGTTCTTCGCTCCGCTTGGAGTGGTGGGTTTTTTGGTTTTTTGCTTGTTTTTTTGTTTTTTAGCGTGCAATAAGGCAGACAGCAGTTCTCCAACACAGTCTTACCCTCCGTCCGCGCACCAGCGGCTTAGGCTGCGCGCTCCCCTCCGCCCTCGTCATCCACACCTGGACTGACCAGGAGGCGGAAGTGGAAATTTGGGCGTGTGTACAAGGCTGGCTTCACAAGATCCGCCTGCTCCTGGTGGATGTGCTGAAGATGGGCTGGTCCGTACCAGCGCGCGAGGAGCGGCGGGTGGGGAAGAGCGCTGAGGCCGGCTGCTGCCGAGGCGGTGAATGGGCTCCCGGAGCTCGAGGCGCCAGGGTCTCCGCAGGGCGCCTGCGAGGCTGGAGTGCTGGCCAGGGAAGGTTAGGCAGGACCTAAAGCCAGACCAGACTCCGGTTCAGAGCGCAAGGAAGTTCTGACACGTATCCAACTGCTAACTATGGCTTTTTGTTGTTGTTTTGATTTTTGTTGTTTTTCTTTTTTTGAAAGAGAGAAAATAGAGTGGGTGCCTGCCGGGAGAGGGATACTTAAAGGCGACTTTTAGCCTAAAGCTGTATAATACATACTCTTATCCATAGACTACACGCGCGCGTACCCAATGTTCTTGGGCATTTTGTGCTTTTAAAAATTCCTGATTGTTAGCATCCTGAGAGGAAATTTAATAAGCATCTGAAAGTGCCGCGAAGTTGAATTAGGAGAGGTCTCAGAAGCATGTGCATTAAGGACATAAGTACTGCTTCGGAAAGAAGGAAGATACTCCAAGTTGCCAATTCAAAAATACTTTCATAGTTCCGGGCCACTTTACCGGTTTTCTGTTCACGATAGACCTATGCGTGTTCGGCTCTCACCCTATCCCAGGTGCCGGAGGGACCTTGGCGAGTCCGGGTGCGTTTGCAAGCACCCCATGGAAATGACTTACCTGCTTCTGTTCCCTTGCACAGGCGCATGTTTCCCTTCTTGAGCTTCAACATAAACGGACTCAATCCCACCGCCCACTACAACGTGTTCGTAGAGGTGGTTCTGGCCGACCCAAACCACTGGCGCTTCCAGGGGGGCAAATGGGTGACCTGCGGCAAAGCCGACAATAATATGCAGGGTGAGGAGAAAACAGACCAGGGCTGGGAAGAAATCTGCATCCCGGCCTTAGACAACTGCTATTTAAACGTAGATCTCCCCCCTCCCCCAACCCTCTTTATTTGGGATCTAGAGGTGTTACTCTGAGTTTGTGTTGACTGAGAAGCATATTCCTTGCCTATTGTTATACATGTATATAAACTCTTTGACTACGGCCCTACCCCACCCCCAGCTCCTCCATTTGAGAAACTACAAGTCAGAGAAGCCTCTGGGTGGGAAGTACTCCTGGCATTCTAGCGTTCCCTTGGGAAAGCCTCGGCCAAAGTCAAGTTCACGCACCAAAGTCAGACCCCCTTCCCTTAGATACCTTCCAGCTTTGGAAAGCCCTACATGTGCCTTCCGGGTCCATCTCCTGTTGGCTGTTTTTAGATCATTAGGGTGACTGACCAGGGAGGGCTGGTGAGGGTACCAATAGGGTCCTGCTGTTCTCTGGCCCAGAGCAATTATGCTGTAAATGTAGCTCTTTTATCCCACCCCCCCACCTCCATCTGCAGACAGCCCTATATGTTTGGGTTTTGTGTTTTGTTTCGTTTTTCTCTTAGGCAACAAAATGTATGTCCACCCAGAGTCTCCTAATACTGGTTCCCATTGGATGAGACAAGAGATTTCCTTTGGGAAATTAAAACTCACCAATAACAAAGGCGCAAATAACAACAACACCCAGGTAGAGTGACAGAGGAGGAGGGGGTGTCTTCTGGCTACTGGACTTTTCCAAAGAGTCAATACTGTGTTATACGTGTTATATTTATACTTGTGACCTTTTTCTCACCTATTTCTAATCTTGTTTTTGAACTTTTCTTATTTTTATTTTCTTACTGGGTTTCAATTGCACTGAATTAGGAACAGAAATATCAAAATCCTTAAGGCTTTAGGAAACCAAAAGCAAAGAGTGTTTATCACAGATATGAAGCTATGTTTTAAGTTTCAAGAGAAGCAATGCTAAGATTAGAGCAATGACTATTTAAACAAACAAAAAAGGAAAACTGTTGATGGAACAAGCAGGAGTCCCGTCCCCAAATATGCCATTTATTAAAATCTACTTGCTGAGCCTCTAAGGGACTTCTTAGACACAGCGACTTTTTTTCTGTATCATTTTCAGATGATAGTCTTGCAGTCTTTACACAAATACCAACCTCGGCTGCACATCGTTGAAGTCACAGAGGATGGCGTGGAAGACTTGAATGAGCCCTCAAAGACCCAGACGTTTACCTTCTCGGAAACACAGTTCATCGCAGTGACTGCCTACCAAAACACAGATGTGAGTGCCCCACATCCCCAGCCAGCTCTCAGCCTAGGTCTAGGGTAATGAAGCCTCAACAACCCCTTCTTTCCCCCCTTTCAGATTACCCAGCTGAAGATAGATCATAACCCCTTTGCAAAAGGCTTCAGGGACAACTATGATTCGTAAGTGCAACCTTTGTTCACACTTGCATGGTCATCTCTTTTTTTTTTGGTACTGGGGATTGAACTCACAACTGTGCACTTGCAAGGCAGGCACTTATGCCACTGAGCTAAATCCCCAGCCCATTGCGTGGTCATCTTTAAGCAGGACACACATCGTTTTTGCTGAGGACCCTGCTTTACAGTCAGCTTTCACTGTTTGGGAGTTTTCTCTATTTTTATTTTTGCCTTACCCCATCTTGCTTTAGAATTTTCACAGAATTTTTTTTAACCCTCAAAAAATTAAAGTCTTGAACTTGAATAATGTGGGTTTTTTTAAATTAGGGATTTGAGTATTTATTTATGTATTTGGTGTTATCAAGGATTGAACTCCCAGCCTCCACACTGAGATACCTCCCAGCATTTTTTGAGACAAGGTCTCTCTCTCTAAGTTGCTGAGTTATTCACACTGGGCTCCAATTTGCCATTCTCATGCTTTTCAGCAGCTCAATGTTGGGATTACAGGCATGCTAGAGTTTTTAAAGTTTTAAGAATCTATTCATATAGCTTCCTTTCTCATTTGATCCAACATTTTATCCTCACAAAAACAGGTGCTATCACTTCCCCGCCCCCTTTTTTACATAAGAAAGCCTGAAAATGGAGGACTTTTTTTTTCTTTTTGGTACTAGGGATCTAACTCTGACCTAGTGCTTCCCAGACAGGCACTTAGAGCCAAATCCCCAGCCCCAGAGAATGTATTTTTCATAACAGCCAATAGAGACACCCTACTCTTTAGAATCTGAATTTCCTTTTTTTTTTTTAAGAATCTGAATTTTCTAGTACCACAGCCAGCATTCTTTCTATCACATTAACAAGGGAGGGTTGCTCTGAGTTCTTCATGTTTGAGGACTTACAAAGATAGCTTTTCAAAAGTTCAAATACCTAATGCCTTGGAAGCAACGTTTTCTTACATGGTGAGACATTGTTCTCAACAACGAGCCCAGCTAAAATTGGCCTCAGTAGCTTCTGCCACTGTTGCTCCTGTTAACCAGCGTTCTCCATACAGACACCCAACAGTGCAAGCCCTTTGCATTTCTGGGAGGTGGTTTGTTTGGGGACAACATTAAGGTTTTTTTTAAGTGTTTCTCTTTATGTTGTAGCATGTACACCGCTTCAGAAAATGACAGGTTAACTCCATCTCCCACGGATTCTCCTAGATCCCATCAGATTGTCCCTGGAGGTCGGTACGGCGTCCAGTCCTTCTTCCCGGAGCCCTTTGTGAACACTTTACCTCAAGCCCGCTATTATAATGGCGAGAGAACCGTGCCACAGACCAACGGCCTCCTTTCACCCCAACAGAGCGAAGAGGTGGCCAACCCTCCCCAGAGGTGGCTTGTCACGCCCGTCCAGCAACCAGGGACCAACAAACTAGACATCGGTTCCTATGAATCTGAATATACTTCTAGTACCTTGCTCCCGTATGGTATTAAATCCCTGCCCCTCCAGACATCCCATGCCCTGAGCTATTACCCTGACCCAACCTTCCCTGCAATGGCAGGGTGGGGAGGTCGAGGTTCTTACCAGAGGAAGATGGCAGCTGGACTACCATGGACCTCTAGAACCAGCCCTCCTGTGTTCTCTGAAGAGCAACTCTCCAAGGAGAAAGTCAAAGAGGAAATCGGCTCTTCTTGGATAGAAACACCCCCTTCCATCAAGTCTCTAGATTCCAGTGATTCAGGGGTGTACACCAGTGCTTGCAAGCGAAGGCGGCTGTCTCCTAGCACCTCCAGTAACGAAAATTCTCCCTCCATAAAGTGTGAGGACATTAATGCTGAAGAGTACAGTAAAGACAGCTCAAAAGGCATGGGGGGATATTACGCTTTTTACACAACTCCCTAAAGCGTTATGTTAACCTTGTAAGCATTAGCTCTTTGCAAATGGACTTGGTGTTTTTGTTGTCTTCTTTGCCTAGGTTGCCAAAAAGACATTTGCCCTCCACCTTGATGCATCCTGTTTTGTGCAATTCTCTAAAAGAAGGTGCCAAAGCTTTTTGATTGCTGCAGGTAACTGAAACAAACCTAGCATTTTTCCTTTATAAAATAAAGTTAATGGAGGACTTTATGACATGTTTGTAAAACTCGAGGATTAGTCAACATTCTGGATTTATTTCTTGGAGACACTAAACGTTCAGAGATGCAGGCTGTGAAGACTGAGTGCCCAGCTCTATCAAATGAGTTAAAATCTTTGCCTCTCAGTTTCTATTTGTAAATCTTTAAGTAAAAGCCCAGAGTATTAGCATGGTTTGTTTCTAGAAAAGAAGGGCTGGGCCTTAGGCTTCAACAGGCAACTTTTTGCTATTAACCTTCTGCCAAGGGCAAAAGATGTTAGGCCTGGGAGTCAAGAAAAACTTTTGTCAAAGTGCTGGTTTTACCTGACTGATTCCTTGCAGCCTTTGGGAACAAGCCATGTCTGCCCTAGTCCAAGATTGCCTCACTTGAGACATGCTAGGCCTCTGCTGTGTACTAAGGTGGCCAGTAGGACTCAGGAGAGAGTGAGGAAGAAAGTCACCCCCCCAGAATTAAACTGTACAGTTGTGTGTGTGTTTAGAAACACTGTAGAATAATGTGGAATATATTGTACAAATAGGCTACATAGGTGTCTCAGACAATGTAAAATTGGTGCTTTGGCTTTGTAAAGAATTTGCAAATCACCTACCATCAGCTGCAGGGCAAGGGGAGTTTCATCATCCCCACGTGTGGGAATATTCTGTTTACTTCTTAGATAGTTAGGAATGTATGCAGCTACTCTACTAACTTGAACAGTGTTTGAGGAAAACTCCTATTACCCTCTTCCTTGGCCATCCCCACTCCCCACCTTGGTAATGTGAAAATACACTCTGATGCCACAGCTCCTATAGGCTTTTTAGCGAGCTTGGGTTTTTATGTACAGTCTTAGTCATTTTTAATAAACGTGGTTCAATAAGGGAACGGCCATAGCTCTGTCTTCTGTATCATGGGGTTTATTCTTTTTTAAAAAAAGAATCTCATTTTACTTCCTCCACCTTTTTTCCCACGAACATTACCTCAGCCCTTCTTGCCCCATGGAAGGATCCAGACTTTAACTAGATACTGGAGTCTGGGCATGGGGGGGATGCTTTTGTTTATCTTGTTCTTGGCTATTGCCCTGCCCCCCTGGGAAGTCTGGACAATGGGTGTTGGCTGGGGTGGGGAGTGTTTACAGCAGAGATGTGAGATAGCCTGCTTTGGGTTTAATAATCTAAACCTCCAAAACCTCTGATCCTGTTTCTCTGGTGGTTTCCTAGCTTTACTTGGGGCCAAAAATTTCTAGGCCCAGGTAAGCTCCCCGGGAACCCCTACAGGCCTTTTGAGAGCTTACTAGCTCGAGGTCCCCGGTGGCTGGGCGCAGGGGTGGAGGGAGCAGGAGTCGCCCACCCTAGGCTTTTGGTCCCAGCGGTGGCCTATGCTGAACCGATTCTTGCAGGCTGCCCGCTTCCGTAGCTGCTGGCCGTACGGGGGACTTAGGCGCTGTGGTTCAGGTTGGCGGCGGGCGCAGCCCTTACAAAGGAGAATTCGGTTGTGCCTCATACCTGGGCTTCGCACAAAGCCATGGACAGCGGTTTGCCGGACTTGGCTCCATTTAGTAGGGACACATTCTCGGGAGGACCGAAGACCCTTGCCTTGCTGAGCCCTAGGCGGGCTGAAAAGTTAAAGCAAGGAGTGGAGCAGAGAGCCCTTTATCCCCACCCCCACCCCACCCCCCGCCAGACACCCCGCCAGGCTTATCTGCAGACCGCTTCAAGCCCAGCTTGCAAACTTTCCGGCCTCCCTCTCACCTCGGGTAAAGGTCTGATTTGGGAGGGTCGTTTTGTTAATTACTTGGTTCGGAAATGCAGCTAAGAGGATTAGCTGCTGGGAGGGGAGCGAGCAGCTGGGACCTCCTACCCTTCTGCGCCCAGTTAAGGCTGCGGGGAGTTTGTACCTGGACTGCTCCTTCCCATCCCCTCCATCCTTCTGGGGCTCAGGGTCTTCCTCCGCTGGCAGTGACGAAGGAGGAGGGGAGGCGCAAATTCCGAGTTCCGCCTCTACCCAAGCGCCTGCCCAAAACTCTTTGGCAAAGCCGCCGGAATTTTACCGGCAAGCCGAGGGAGAACACCTAGAAAATTTGGTCTTTAATACACATTCACTGTGGATGAGAGATTTATTAGACTCGGACCCGCGACACCTAACCTGCCCTGCCCCCCTCCTTACATCTGCACCAGCCAAGGCGCGTGGGGGAGATGCGATGGAATGCACTATTTCTGCTCTTTGGAAAGCCCCCAAACCCAAATCGCAGCAGGGAAAAAGCAGACTGCGGCCCTAGTCTTTTTCAAGTCCTGTATATTTTTGCACCGCACGGTATAAAGAACCTGAGACTTGTGAAAAGTCCCTCACAGTGTTTAATAGAAACGTAAGTGGCTGAGTGGCCCCAATTAACACCTTGTGATAAGACATTCCTAAGATGGAGTGTCAGACACCAAATTGTGAAGAGATGTATCTAATTAATCCTCCTAGGATGACACCGATAAACAAGCCTCTATTTAAATAAAGATCAAGGGCTCGGCTCCCGGTTTGTTTACATTCTCCACCAGGGTCCCAGCGTTTGCGCCGGTGCTGGCTGCGTTTCTGGCGCAGGGCGGAGACTTTGGCTTGGGGGTCTGCTGGCTTGCCGGAGTTTGCATCTCCCCCGTTCTTGCCCCAAACAAGAGAACTTAATAAAACAAACTGCAACGGAAGAGGAAAGGAGCTGTGTAAAGAAGGCTTGATTAGGAGTAGAAAATACTTTATCGCTTTCCACGCGTGTCCTATATATCGCCACTTTCGGTTCTTTTAAAGAGAAAAAAAGTAAAGAAGTAAAGCGCACATAAACCCTGGATTCTCTCTTTCTTTCTCCCTCTCTTTTCCTGTTTTGGGGATGATTCAGAGCAGGACCTTCCTTCATCCCAGCACGTGTTCGCTCTCGGCGATTCCAGGATTCTTCCTTCAAGTTGCAAAGCCAGGAATTACTGGGATGTAGGTTAGTTATCCTGGGGCTGGGTTGGGGAGTAGCCAACACCTGGAAGGAACTCAGAAAGGCGGGAAGGATCAGGAAGAAAAGAAAAATTAAAATCCTTGGGCTTCAGGAAGGGAAGTTGCAGACTAGTTTGCCGTATTTGTAGACTGTTTGGGCCCCAGTTTTGTACTGGTGCATTACAGCGACCTATCGCAAGCTTTGAAATACAATTTCAAGGCACCCAGCCTGCTGTTGGTCTCAGTTTCCCTTCCTTGATTATGCTTTAAAGCTGGGCAGAGGCAGGCTCACGCTCTCATCTCTCTCCTCTGCAGTCTCTTCGTTCTTTCTCAAAGCTGGAGTTCAAGAGAATCGCATTTTTTTAAAAAAATCTCCGCAGGTGTCGTGGAAACGTTCCGAAATAAAGGCATCCCCACATGCTCTTGGTTCGAATCCACATTCAGGCGCCGAAAGTGAAGCAAACACGCAATTTCATGTTTGCTCGCCTGATCGCTGCGTCCCCCTGCCCTTCCTAGTTCTGCCACTAGGTCACCACCTGCCTATGGACGCGAAAAGTTTAGCTCTTGCTCTGAGATTTCTTTTCTTCTTGCTTTCTTTTCTTTTTCTCCGTGGAGATTTCAAAATCACAGAAAACTCTTTTTAAATGCACTTTGCAAAAATGTGTTGGAGACACCGACTGAAACCTCCGCCCCGCAATGCCCTCACCCCACCCCTTAACTTTAGATTTTTAAATACGTTAGTTCGCAGCTCCCGCTGGAGGACTCTGAGCGGAGGAATCCGTTCACCTGCGCCTGTCTGCGTCGCCAGATTCCCTCCTGCCACAGGCCGAGGGCTGCGCGCAGGTGCCAGAACCTGGATTTCCCCCTGGGTTCGAGGGCTGAGCGATTGGGCACAGGCTGTTTATAGAGCTTTTTTTTCTCTGCTTTTCCTTCTCTTTCTAAAATGTTGGCCCTCTGACCTGGATGACCACCGAAATTTTTCCTTTCCACAGTTTAGGAGAAAAGTAAACTTCTCTTGCACACACGCGCGCACACACACATCTGCCTTCGGAATACTCTGCGTGTCACCGAGGACGCACAGCAAGCGCTCCCAGGGAAAGACCTAGGCCGAACAGTTCTGAGCAGCGCTCCCCGAAGTCCCCCCCAAAAAGGACCCCACACTCTTTCATTTTCTCCTTTCTTCTTTAAAAGAGCCCCAAACCTCCATCAATAAGCCCTGTGGAGCAGCAGGCCTCGCAGTAACTTCTGCGACTTAAGTTTGACCACGCGCTGCCCAGGCCGGCTGGGGGCTCTCGGCTCCAGGCTCAGCCTGCGGCCGGCTGCGGGCGCTGCTGTCCTCCGAGCGCGGGCAGCCTTCGCCATCTGGTGGCCGCGAGGAGTAAAAATCTCCCCAGCCCAGCCCGGGGGAGAAAGGGCTCCTTCCCGTGTCCTCCCACAGATGGCTTCCTTGTCAGGTCCTCCGGTGTGAAAAGCCTTTTCACACCACCCCTGCACTACCTTTAAAAGATTCTTGGTGCAGGGGCAGAGCCCGGAATTTGGAGTTCTAAGACGAGTTCCAGTTCTCAGGGGCCGTTTGCCAGCTGCCCTGGCCTAGGCTCCTCAGCTTCAGCTTATCTCGGTGCCAATGAGGAAGAAAATATTACAGAATTAACTGCTTTATGAACTGTGGAGTAGCTCTAAATATTAGTAGGAGCTATTAATCACAAATTTTGTAACGTGATGTGTGATAGTGTTAGATGCATTAGCAAAGGTTTATTAATCTAGAAGAACTAAGATGTGTTGCCTACATGTACCAACTACCTATGATGAATGTAATCATTACGCCCTGCAAATATGCACTAAGAAAAAGAAAAAATGTAAAAGATTTATTAATATAGAAATAATAGAAACTTCAAATATACTCAGAAATGGAGAGTAATGAACTCACATATATCCATCTCCCAGCTGCAGTAACTATCGGTTTACAGCCTCTTGTTTTGTTCCCTATTCTGCTTTCCACCACCAGTCCCAGAAATCCTGTCGTCCAGTCCATGGCTACTTCCATGTACAGCCCTAAGGGCTTTTTTTGTGTGTGTGCCGGGGATCGATCGCATTTGCCAAGCAGGCATTTACGCCACTGAGCTAAATCTCCAGCCCCCATTTTTAAAACTATACAATTATCAAAACATTATCAACATTATCAACAATGATTTTGTCATATCATGGAGTATCCACGTATGGTTCTCTAAAGTTACTGCTGTTGTTCTTTTTGTTCCTTACAATTCGTTTGCCTTAATTAAGATATAAACAAATCCTATTCAGGTGGTCGATGTGTCACTTAACTCTGATAATCTAGACCCCCTCCCCCAAACTTCACTTGTGTATGTTTTCTTCTAATTTTCTGAAGAGATGCAAGCATTTTTTCTGTCTACTTCTAAAAGTTCTAGATTTGGCTGCCTATATTGATTTGGTATTAACATTTTCCTCTGACCTTTGTTTTTAAACAAAGTGGGATTTAAATGTGAAGAATTGACCTGATTCAGATTTTTTATAATAATGTTGGATAGGTGATAATATTACAGCAGAAGGAATGTCTCAGGTGTCTCTCTTTAGGATATGCCATTTTACACAGATGATTGTCAACTACATCCATTGTGTCACTAAGGGGTTGCCAAAAGAGGCCAATTTTAGTGTAGTTATTGTTATCAATTATGTATATGCAGTTAAAGTCATACTTCAGCTGTGACATACATAGAATGAACACCCAAAACCAAGATTTTTGTTCCCCCTATATTATCACAGGAACACGGCTGTGAGCCTCCAGGGGACAAGGGACATAGAAAAACAAGTGATAAAAGGGACAAAGTACATAAATTGGTAAAATTAAGCAAATGAAATACATTTATTGAAAAAAGCCTGATATGCACAAAATTGCTAAGAAGCTGCATTAGACTAGTGCATAAGCAAATGACAAAGTATGTTTCTGCGTTTTTGGGGGGTGTGGGGTTCTGGGGATTGAACTCACAACCTTGCGCTTGCAGGCAGGTGCTAATGCCACTGAGCTAAATCCCCAGCCCTCTGCTTGCTTTTCTACCCCAGGGAAACTTGTCAATTTACCAATCATTCTAAACATAAATTTCAAGAAATCATAAAGAGGAGCATCATATAGAAATCATAAGAGATAAAAGGATTAAAAATAATCCTGGTAGTCATGGCAGAAGAAGAGAGTAACTTTATCCATTAGAAATAAAAAGAAGTGGTTTTTGCCCCCCACAGTTTTGAGACAGGAAGGCAGCCCGTGGTTAAAACTGGCTGGGAAGAGGTGTGACAAGGTCCAGGAA
This sequence comes from Dolichotis patagonum, assembly GCA_004027295.1. NCBI lineage: Eukaryota > Metazoa > Chordata > Mammalia > Rodentia > Caviidae > Dolichotis > Dolichotis patagonum. The sequence continues at coordinate 40,159 of PVJX010009061.1, read as the reverse complement.
CACATTCACAGAACAGTTCCCAGAGCCTACATATGGACTTCTTTTGCAAACCCCAACAGGTTTCCAATAGGATAGGACGGCCTAGAACTGACATCAGCCTCAGGAGGGGGTGACACAAGAGGGATAGCCCACACTCACTTTTCGCCTCTGTGTCCACTCTTGCATGGTGGCTCACCCTCACCCTCATGCTGTAGAAGGAGACTCTGGTACCCCAAATTCCATAACAGTTTAGAGTGAGGGAAGGGTTTGAGAAGAGAATCTGAAAGAGAAAAGTTCAAGTTACCACCCACCATGGAGAGCCCAAAACTTCTGGGACTGAAGTGGAACTAGTCACTGAGACTCCTACGGTCATTCTAAGAATAACAGGGGTGAATTTAACATGTAGCTGCCAGTTTTGGATTTCGTCTCCTTCTCCATGCCAGACACTGTTACAGCCTATTCCACAGGCCAACAGGCAGGCAAACTGCTACAGTGGTTTTTCTTGTCCACCCCTTTTCCTTCTCATTTGAACATTTTTTCCCTTTTCCCAATATCTGTTATACATGTTTGTCCTTACAGTTTCATTTTCTCACACCAGAGAAACCATGTGATTCATACATGTATGTCCAATTCATTTAGCCAGAAATGTCTCAAGCTTATCCTTCTTTATGGCAGAGTCATACTCCATCATATTCTTTATCCACTTGCCAGCCGATGGGCATTTGGGCTGTCTCCGTGACTTAGCTATCATACACTGCTACAGTTTATGAAATCTATCCACAACACTAAAGACCCAGCATATTCAGCCAAGGGCCTGGATCCCACAGCAATGTGAATCCCACAGCAATTTTTGATTTTCCCTCTTTCTTGAAATGATACAGTATGAATTCCACAAGAGCGTGGCTTTCTGTTGAATAGAACTTTTTCCTAAATCCTCAAACCAGTCATCCTTTCTGAGTCACTGAAATGGAGAGCTGTGAAGTGGGAACTGTACCAGTTCTGATCACTCCATTAGAGAGGCAGGAACACTGTGTCCCAGTGACATGATTTGCCAAACGCTGTGGGGAACCCACTGCCTGCCAGGTACCCTAGGGTGAACTCCATACTTTGAACATAAAATGTTTCAGAGACCTTGTTGTAATTAGGGATTGTGAGGAGAACATTTAGAATCAGGACACAGAATTTATATTATTTTATGACGGTCACCCAGAGTTAACACAAGAAAGTACAGGAAATCTATCCACAACACTAAAGACACAGAATATTCAGCCAAGGGCCTGAATCCCACAGCAATGTCCTGCATGAGTCCAGATGAAGACCTAGAGCCCATGACAATGCCTCCCACGAGTCCAACTGGAGATCTAGAGCCCATAAGAAGGATTCATGCCAGTCTGTTTTAGGGATTTGTGCTGGGGAGGCCCAAAGGTGAGCAGTAGAAGCTAGAAAGTCTATGCCAGCAGGGTGAAGGAGCTGTGCTGGTAGGTTGAGGGTTCTACACTGGAGCTGAAAAGTCACACTCACAACAAAAACCAGGGCTGTCCTGAAAAGCACCACAGCCATCCTCGGTGACTCGGAGGTCCCAAGATCCTCCAACAATAAGGATAGTCAAGTACATGCCAGAAAGCCAATATGATGAGTTTCTCCTGTAGATTAAACAGCACACGTCTTCCCCTCCAGAGCTCCATGTAAAGACCAGACCTCCCCAAAGTGAACCACAGTCACTCTCACCAACTAGGTCCTGAGCTCCTCTGATGACAATCACACTGGGGAAGCTAGTCATGATGAGCTCCTCCAGGAGAACCAACAGCTCAAAACAGCAACACTTAGAGAATCCCACAAGACCTCATTCTTCTTCTCCAAGTCTCTATTTATGCTGGCAACTTTCCTCAGGTGGAACATCTATGCTCAGCACCATACTGATTTAATTCAGCTGGTGTTAAGTTGACCATCAGGTTTTTTTGCTTTTTTTTAACTGGGGATCAAACTCACGACCTCGTGCTTGCCAGGCAGACGCTTAAGCCACTGAGCTAAATCCCTGGCCCTGACCATCAGTTTTTGATCCATAACAGACATGGAAAATATTTACTTATGAAAACATTAAATTCTAGGTCATAGTTTTTGTTATGTTGTTTTTTTCAAGGACTGAATATTTGAGATCTAAATTGATCAGCGATGAATCTTGTTTGGTTTTTGTACCCCTAAAGCATAAGGCTGTAATGTAGTGGCATCTGCTTCATTCTGCACACTGGACTGTGACGTAGTGAGCTGACACAATAAATATCCTCCCACCTCACATATCTGCTGATTTTCTTAATCTTAACAGGCAAGTTTTGTCTTTATCTTACAGATATAAAGTCCAAGAAAACATTTTTTTTGTTATGTTTCTTCCAGGAGTCTAGTTTTCTCTGCTTAAAGGTGATTTTTGATCTAATTAACCAAATAACTCATGGTTAACAATACTGATAATGTAGTCATAGACTACATGGTTATAGAAAAGCACCAAGGTACATGGGTTAATATGCAAGAATGCATAGGCATGCATGTATGTAGGAGTGTGTATTTTACTCTAGAACTGAACATAATTAACTGAGATCACAGAATTCAGAGTATGAATAGAATAAAATGATATAGTGGTAACTATAATTTCCTTTAGAGAAATTATAAGAGACCTCTCTGCTCAGAGCTGTCAAAACAGATTATATAAACAGATGAGCCTATAAGAGGGAATCCTAAAGATATTGATGAAACACTCATCTGAAAAACAGAAACTAAAGAGAAGTCTCTAGGCCTACAATTAAATCTTAACCTGGATGTGGACGACTCAGAATAACTCCCTCCTATTCTTCATTAACAACAAGAAATTTGGGGCTGGGGATTTCGCTCAGCGGCATAAGCGCCTGCCTTGCAAGCAGGCAGTCGTGAGTTCGATCCCTGGTACCGATAAAAAAAAAAAAAGAAAAAAAAGAAATTCACTGAGAAAAGACAAGGCAAGTTGTGAACGTACTTTTCTTCTTTGGAGTTTTTTGTTTTTTGTTTTGGTACCACAGATGGAACTCATGACTAAGTGCTTGCAAGGCGGGCACTTATGCCACTGAGCTAAATCCCCAGCTCTTCTTTGGAGTTTTAAGGACATTTTTATATCATGTTCCTAGACTGGTGCCTGGCAGGCAGAGCAGGGAACCTGGTGGTCAAGACAATAAAGTCTGCCAAGTATTCACTTGGTTTCTCTGTTTCCTCAAAGAGAGGGCAACAGATGAGGCCATTAGACAAAAACCAGACTGAGAAGACTTTGCCAGCCTGGGGTAACTCCTGGGGAAGATCAGGCTGCCCTCTAACCTCTGATCCCTGGGAAGTGCCCTGGTGCAGCTGAATCTGACAGGGACTGTTGTGGATTAAAAACTGGTGGTCAACTTGACACCAGCTGAATTAAATCAGCATGGTGCTGAGTGTAGATGTTCCATCTGAGGAAAGTTGCCAGCATAAATAGAGACTTGGAGAAGAAGAGTGAGGCATTGTGGGTTTCTCTAAGTGTTGCTGTGTGAGCCTTTGGTTCTCCTGGAGGAGCTCATCATGACTAGCTTCCCCAGTGTGAGTTTGATCATTGTCATCAGAGGAGCTCAGCACCTAGTTGGTGAGAGTGGCTGTGGTTCACTTTGGGGGAGCTCTGGTCCTTACATGGAGCATCACTTCCTGGCTCTGAAGGAGAAGATGCGTGCTGTTTAATCTCCAGGAGAAACTCATCATGCTGGCTTTCTGGCATGTACTTGACTGTTCTTGTTGTTGGAGGATCTTGGGACCTCCGTGTCGCCGAGGATGGCTGTGGTGCTTTTCAGAACAGCCCTGGTGTTTGTTGTGAGTGTGACTTCTCAGCTCCAGTGCAGAACACTCAACTTACCAGCACAGCTCCTTCGCCCTGCTGGCATAGACTTTCTAGCTTCTACTGCTCACCTTTGGGCCTTCTCAGCATGGATCCATAAAACAGACTGGCATGAATCCTTCTTGTGGGCGCTAGACCTCCAGCTGGACTCTAGCCCTCCAGTGGGAGGCATTGTCATGGGCTCTAGGTCTTCATCTGGACCCAGGCATGACATTGCTGTGGGATCCAAGCCCTTGGCTGAATATTCTGAGTCTTTGGTGTTGTGGATAGATTTCCTGCACTTTCTTGTGTTAACTCTGGGTGACTATCATAAAATATTATAAACTCCATGTCCTGACTCTAATTGTTCTCACAACCCCTGACTATAAGGACTGAGAAGGCTAGGAAATTGTTGATGCAGTTATAGAAAACAGGTGTCCTCGGCACAGGACGGCATGAAGGACAAAGCAGGGAACCAGATAGTCACCTCAACAGCCTTGATGCTAAAGGTGAGCCTCCTAAATACATCCTAGTTGTTTTTTTAAGAAACACAAAAATTATATTTTAAGAACAGCTGGCAGTCTGGATTTTTACGTACACTCCCCTACCTTTCATTGTGGGCAAATTACTTGAACAAATTAAATAAGCAAAATGCTTCAGAGAGGAAGGCTCATCTATGTACAAATTACTTTTAGACACAGCTCAGTATCCACGGTATGACTTTAAAACTGAGCCTCAAAAATGCTAAAAGCCAGGCTTGGAAGTATCCACTCACTGTTTCAGTTACTTGAGAGACTGAAACGAGGATTTCTTGAGCCTACAAACTAAAGAACAGCCTAGGTAATAGAAAGGGGCTTTACCTCTAAATAAATAGATAATTTCTAGAAAGTTAAAAGCAGTACTTCTGTTCTAGGACAAGATGAAATAATAGAGATGTTAATTACATTTCTTCCTGGAGAGGAAGGGGACTAAACTAAAAACCAGACACAATGTACTTTTTAAAAAAGGCTTTGAAGACATTAGAAAGTAAGCAAGGTAGAGTAGTAATTTATTAAAGAGAAAATGGGCATGATGGCACATGCCTGTGATCGCAGCACTGAGACAGGGGAGAATACTGATCAGCATATGCATGTGAAGAAACAACTCAAAGTTCAGGAAAAAAGAAAATGCTAAAAATGATTATGCAAGCTGTCTTAATTATAGTATTTTTTTATTGCCAAGACACAGTATCTGACACCCACATCTTTTTTTTAAAAAAAGTTAAGTTTATTGATACATTTTAGATCTACATAATGATCATATTCATTACAGGAAATTTGTATCTGTACATGACATATTTCTGTGCCTTTTTTTTCCCCCAGTCCCCTCTTTCTTCCCCTCCCTACTTACAAGGTTTTGTTTCAATTTTATCCTTTTTTAAATCTTCTCCCTTTCCCCACCCTAGTTCTTCATTCCTTTTGAATAATTTCTTCCCATTTCACAATATCTATTGTACATTTTGGTTTTTATTTACTCTTTCAGTTTCTCACACCAGGAAGTCAATGTGATGTTAACACACATGAGTCCAATTTATTTCACTTAAGAATATGGTCTCAAGGTGCATCCATTTTACCTGGAAACGTCTCACGTTTATCCTTCTTTATGGCAGAATAGTACTCTATTATAAAAATTATAACCCAAATACTCCATTATAAAAAAAAACCTCACATCTTTTTTTCCATGTATACATTCCTCAGTTGACAGGCATTTGAGCTGTTTCCAAGGTTTAACTATTATAAACTGTGCTTCTATAAAGTGGGTGATACCCACATCTTAAAGAAGGAAAAGTTTATCTTGACTCACAGTTTGTACAGGTGTCAGTCCATAGTTTCCTGGCTGTAAGGATAGACGCTGGCAGAGAGGTGTGCAGAGGAGAGTTGCTTGTGATACAGTGGTGGAAAGCAGTCATTGGTGGGGGGAGGGAGATACAGGCCTCCGGGCCACACTGTCAGTGACCCACCTCCTGCGTGCGGGATTTGTCTCCCAACATCACATTTAGTGACAGACTCCTCAGTGGACTAGTCTACTGATGAGTATCACACCCCCATGAACCGAGCACCTCTTTAAAGCCCCACCTTTGAGCACATAGGGGTATAGGAAGACATCTAGATATAAACCATGTCATGGTTTATGTCAGTGGCCCCCCAAGCCTCATGCAGTTATGTGTTTGTGATTGGCTCATTGTCTAGTGCTCAGACTGGTGGTGTGAGTGCTACACCCACCTAGGGGTGGAGCCAGGATTATGATGTAAGGGCAGGAGGAAGGTGTGTCTCTCTTCTCTCTTGCCAATTTCTACCTGGCTGTTTGCAGCCGACATGAACTGCGGCCCCACCATGCCACCCTGCCTTGGAGCCAGCTGAATATGGACTGAAACCTCCAAGAACTGTAAGAAATAAACATGTCGGGCCAAGGATTTAGCTCAGTGGCTTAAGTGCCTGCCTGGCAAGCGTGAGGTTGTGAGTTTGATCCCTGGTACCAAAAAAAAAAAAAAAAAAGAAAGAAATAAACATTTCCCTCCCTAACTTTGGGCATCAGGTATTTTTTCCCAGCGTTGGGTAAAAAGTAACTAAGACAAACCATAACTAAGGGTCTTTCAACCTTAGCATGACTGACATTTTGGGGAGACAATTCTGTATGATGGGAACTGGGTTGTAACAACATCTTGGCTTCTACTAAATAGATGGCAGTGGCATCTTACCAGCTGTGACAAACAAAAATGTGTAGATTTTGCCAGCTATCATCTGTGGTGCAGAATTACTCCAGTAGAGGATTGCTAGATGGGAGGAGTGACTGAGCAGGGTGTGCGCTAATGGGAGATTGTTCCTGTGATAATTTAAGATCTTTCAGAAGAAGATGCAAAAACATTTTACCTCAGTAGTGAGGCCAAAGCAGCCCTGGATTAAACGCTGCACTACCCTTCATTTAACAAGGCTTACACGTGAGAACCGAAACTTAAATGTTTCCCAGAATAAAGCTTATATTCAATATATAAATACATTTATAGCTGTAAAAATAACTAGCATAGAACAAGCAAAAGGTAAAACTGCGTTGCATCTGATCAAAACTTACCAGATATTCAAAGAAGCCAGAAAACATGACCCCCCAAAAAGGAAGAAAGAAATCAAAGCAAACCTAAAATGACAGAGATAACAGTATAATGCTCAAGAAACTAGAAAAAGGACTAGAGAAATGGGTGATCATAAGTGCTGGGGTCACAGGTGTGTGCCACCACACCTGGCCCTATTTTACTTTTTTTTTTTTGGTGCTGGGGATTGAACCCACTACCTCAAATGTGTGATTATATAAAATGAACTTCTAGTGGTGAAAAACTACAGTCTCTGAAATGAACAACATATAAGATGAGATTACACTACCTGCTACAGAAGGAAACATTAATAAACTTGAAGGCGTAACAACAGAATCTACACAAAATAAAACACAAAATTAAAAACCCTGAAAGAAATTACAAACAGAGCTTCAGCAACTTTTGGGAAACATTCAAGTAGTTCTATCATACATATAGTCAGCTACAGAGGAACAAAAGAGAATGGCAGACGCCCAGCATGGTGCCTAATCTCACTGGCCTGTAATCCCAACACTCAGGAGGCTGAGGAAGTAGGATCAGGCAACCTGGGCTATGTAATGAGTTCAAAATCAGATGAGATTGCATAGCAAGACCCTGCCTCAAAAACAAAAACCAAAAATCAAACAACAGTGCAGTCTTTGGCAATAGAATTTTCACAGCTAACACTCTGTGAAATGTTTAAGAAGCAGATTACCAGGACTCAGAAGTTACTCTTGTACTCTTTTCCAGTTACACCTACCCAAAGGGTAGCATGGGTTCTGACAGCATAGAGCCATGTCATTGTCCTCATGTTTCATGGGAATGAAATGTCTTATGCTTTCCTTTTGTATGTGGCTTTTTAAATATATGCAGGTTTTCATTCAATAATAGATACGTTTTTATGTTGCCTTATTCTTTTATGATAAATGCCTTTAATTGAGTGACTTACAAAGAAGAGTTAAAAATCTTCCTCTTTTTGTTTGTTTGCTTTGAAAGAGAGTAAGGGGAAAGTATAAAACTATCTTAAAGACCAAAATTCCCTCCCCACAATTGGCAAAATATTATTTGTAAAGGAATTAGGCAAGATGGATATTAAGGTACCATAAAGCTATAGAATTTATATCTTTCAATACTATGTTTTCCCTTTTTAGATCCTAATCAGTAGTTATTGAATTTATTCCTATGCCATATAAGGATTTACCATATATTCTAGTTTACACTAGATACTTTCAATAATGTTTCTTAGCGCTTATAGTCAATCATGCCCTCAACAAGGTTACAAAGGTCATCTCGTGTCTTTATTTCTACTATAGTAACACTCATCATTTTCTGGTTGCCTTCGTTTAGATTTGGCAGCACTAGGGATGGAACCTAAGGCCAAGGCAAGTACATCTTCAGGCTTTTTAAATTTATATTGAGACGGGGTCTCATTCACGTGCCTAAACTGGCCTTAAGTTTGCAATCCTGTCTCAGCCTTCTGAGTAGCTGGGATACTAAGCTTGTGCCCTTGTGCCCAGCTTGTTTTCTGTCCTTATTGCTTTAGTTAGGATTTGTAAAACAGTGTCTTCTTGAACCACAAACAGGAATCACTGGGAGAATATGGACAACATCTGAAGAACCAGGCCTGGCACTAGGACAAAATTATTTAGTGTTTTCTTCCATCTATGCAGCAGACATTTCAAGATGCAAAGTTGTGGAAAGGCAAATCTACCTGACTAAATTTATGTCACCTGCTCATGCTCAGCAGTATTCAGAGAAGACACAACTCTGCTTCAGTCATCCATTAGGGAAACCAAGTAACTCAGATCTACTACAAAAGATTTTCTTATGTCTTCTACAAGTCACATTCCAATCCCCACAAACTGCTGTGACTAGCACTGAATTGAATTTTATTATTTTAAGTTAGTTTAATTTCCCTAAAGTTTCATATAAATGAATCATGTAATGTATGCATTTCTGTATCTTTTTTTTAACCTGACACCTTTCTCTCAGCTTAGAGTTTTTAAAATTCATCCATAATATTGTGTCTGTTAAAGATTTGTTGCTTTTTATTGCTGTATTGTGTATTCATTCTTGCATTTGAACACTTTTTGTTTTTAACTTAGGGGCCATTATGAATAAAGCTGCCATGAATATTCCTATGCAATTCATATTTTTTCATTTTTTTTGAGTAGACCCTTAGAAGTCCTATTACTGGGCTACATGATAAGTATAAGTGTAACTTTATATGAAGCTTCAAAACAGTTTTCTAAAGTTTTCTTTTTAACATTCCCACCAACAAGTAAGAATTGCATTTGCTTCACATTTTTACCAACACGTGATATGGATAATCTTTTAAATTTTAGCCATTTGAGTAAATGACAGTATTATGGCATAACATTATACTTTCTGTTGTATTCCCCTGAAAAATAAATGGTGTTAAGCATTTTTTATGAACTTATTAGTTGCATAACTACTTTTGGGAAATATTTATTTAAATACTTTCCCCATTATTAAAATGTGGTATTTTGTCTTCTTAAATACCACTGAACCTTTAAATTAGATGACTACTTCTTAATTTGTATAGTAGTCATTTTGAGATAAGGTCCTTTTTATTGGATTATCAAAGAACATTGTCAGAAATATTTAATTTTTAAAATGCACTTTATTAGAATATATGTAAATTACTTTAAAAATTAATTCAGGAACATAGAAAAATAGTCTCATTAGATTACAAATTGTACATAGCGCTATTAATTTAAATTTCTTGTTTATATCAAGGTGAATTTTTTTTGTGTTTTATTATTTTCTATTTGAATTGACCAAATTATTTTAAAATTAATTTAAAATTTCCTAAAATTCCATCTTGATTAATTTTTGTCTTGTATTTCCAGAAATCTTTTCTTTCTGTATTGCACTACTTTCATTAATGCTAATAATTTATAACAATATTTTTTTTCTCCTCCTTTCAAGTACTTGAAAAGGGTAGTATGTTCACATTCTCCACTTTGAGGCTTAGCATGTCAGTGTGACTGGTTAAGTGTTTAGAGCTAGCTCACTTAATTATAGAAGTATGGGCTGATAAATATCACATAGACATTACTGCCTTATAAAATTTTCAGACTTGCAACAGACTTTGTTTGAATAGTGCATAAAATTATTATGCTAATCCACTAAAATTTAGGATTATTTGTTGCCTCTGTGTTATCTAGTTCATCTTGGAAGAAGAAGCCATATTATTTGAGATGTAAAGGTTCATACTGTTACATTTCATTTTGGATTGTCCTTTTATTTTTACAATAAGCTTTTTTGTTTGATGCATCTGACATTGATTTCTCTTCAATACTGATATCATCAGTTTTTGTTTTCCTATTTCTTTTATTTTTACCCAACATATCTTGGTTTTCAATATCAGTCTTTCCCTTTCATTTTGAATATACTATTTTTCATTTCCAAAATTACTGCTTTTGATTTTTTGACACAAACTAAAAATTTTGCATTCTACTCATTTACATTTATTATTATAAAGTATGTATTTAGTTTTATTCCTTTCACTTTATATTCACTAATTTTTTCACTTGATTTTTCTTTTTCCCTTTTCATACTTTTATTGACAAGTTTTTTTCCTTGTCCTTCTCTACTCATTAATTTGTAAGTTCCAATGTGCTCCTGTTTATGGTTAGTTATTACATTGCTGTCCATATAACTGCTTAAAATTAGTCAATTTAATGCCCTAAAACAATAATAATTGAGCCTATCATGGTGTTACAAGCCTATAATACCAGCAACAGGAAGCAAGGCAGGCGGATCACAGTGTGACTTTGAAGCCAGCCTGAACTACATAGTAAGACCCTGTCTCAACTCCCACTGTTAGGGTTTGTGTCTAGATGTCACCTAAAACCTCATGCAGTAATGGGGGTGGTTCTTCAGAAATGGCTGAACCTAGAGTTTGTGATTGATTCAAGTCTAATGCTGGGATTAAGGGTATGAAGCCTGCATGTTCTCTTTCTCTCTCCCTCTCTCCTTCTCCTCTCTCTCCCTCCCTCCTCTCTCTCATTGTTTTTGTTACTTTCCACTGCTGTGAATGATTGCCTCTTTGTCATGTGCCACCTTGCTTTGGAGCAAACTGATTATGCTCTGAAACCTCTACAAACTGTGAGCTAAACAAACCTTTCATTTTTAATTTCAGTCATTGGATATTTTGTCTCATCTATGAGAGAAAAATAATTAAGATAGAATTTGGTACCAGAAAAATGGGGTTGTTGCTGTAAGTGTATACCTGACCATGTGATTCAGGAATCTTTAGGAATAGTTTATGGGAAGAATTTGGAAAAGTTTGGAGATACTGACTGAAAAGTAGAGCTGGAACACCTTAGGCTGTTCTATAATGGGAGATTCTGATCAGAGCTCAGAAGACTGATAGAAATCCTGCCAGTAAAGATGAAGCTTGGAAGATTTCTGCTGGGAAGAAGGACTGCACTGGTTGTTTGACTTCAGGTGATATGTGTTATGGCTTGGCAGAAAGTTTGTCTGCCTTTTGCTTATGTCCATAGACTTTGCCTGAGACTAAGGGTACAAACTAACTAAGCTTGTAGAAAAAAAATTTAAGGCAGTTGAATGTTGAGGCAATGGCATGACTACTGTTGGAGGCTTTTAGCCAGATCTATGTTGAGAATCAAGAGCACAGAACCCAGCAGAATGATTTAAAATATTGTGACTCTGACCAGAAAGGAAGCTCCAGTAAAACTGTGTATTGCAAAGGTAGAGCAGAGGAGATCTTGACTTCTGAGAAGGAACAGGAGAATAAAAGAGATGGCCTGTAGTTTTCCAAAGGTGGCAGACAAGTAGGTTGTAGGAGAGGGACCCTCTCTGAAAGAGACAGCTTAAATGCCAGAATAGAACACCCTGGAGAGACCCAAACAGAGAGAGATGGACTCTCTCAACCCAGGAAGAAACTAAAGTAAAAAAAACACTTGAATATGAGGTCCTGGGGCTACCATTACAGAAGCTAAGATCAGCGAGCACAGCACCCTCCTCGAGCCGCCTGAATTCCTGCCCAAGATTGACATGACTAACTGAACCGCGCCAATGCCACTGGCTTGAGCGGCTGGAGCGCAGAGCTGAACATCCCTGCGTGCAGCTCACCCGGACCCGGCCCTGCACTCGACCCACCCAGAGACACCATGAATTCCCACCGCAGCCACGCTGAGGTCAGAGGTCCTGGAGCCCAGCAGTTCTTGGGGACCGGCATCAACACACAGTGAGTGATGGGAATGGGACCCTCCCGCAGGAAAGGGGCAACTGACTGGATGACATGTTGGATTTGGGCAGGACAGCACTCGTTCCATAAAGAAGTGGCTTCTGTTGGTTGCTCCCCTCACTGAGTGGATTGCTGGGGTCTGCTTGGACTGGGCCAGGCCTCAGGCCAGGACCCAATGGGTCACTACAAATTAATTCCCTGAGCTCGGTGCACACTGACCCAGCGAAGGCCTGCAAAGGTCAACCTGCAACTGGCCCGGAGGGGAGGAGCCAGTGCATACTGCCCATGTTTCAACTTCAATCTCTGATAGTGGAAGACAGAGGGCAGAAGCTCCTAGCCTGCGCCCTCTAGAGGAACTTTAACCAACAAGAAAAGGGGCTGGGAATTGCACTATACACTTGTATGGAAGGAACCAAAAACATGACGAGAGGGAGAAATAAGAAAAAAACCCCAGCCCCCAACCCTGAGAACACTGATCCAGGAGAGGTAAATACAAAAGAGATTGAGGGCAGCAAACATGCAACATCAAACACAGCATTAGCGGACATAAAGAGATATCTTCAGGACCTCATAAGCAGGATCAAAACTGAAATATTAATTCAAATTAAACAAGAGATAAGTAGATTAATAAAAGAAAGGCTGGGTACCTTTCAAGAAGACACAGACAGAAGAATGGAGGAACACAAAAGGAGAGAAACGTTTAATGAAGAATACAAAAAAAACCTAGAATTCATGAAGCAAATTCAAAGAGATTATCAGGAAACTAAAGACTCCATAGAAAGCTGGCAAAACTGCTTGAAAGAAACCAAAGATAGACTATCAAAAATTGAACACAGGCTTGCAATGTGTGATCATGAAAGGAAAGATCTCTTAAAAATAGCAAGGGAACAGGCAGTAACTATACAAAGACTAGATGATGACAAGAGGATCTATAACAAGAATAAAGCATGTGAATGAAGAAGCAGGAGTCAAAACAGAGGAATTGCAAAGGCTTTTCACAGAAATTATTAAGGAAAATTTCCCAAGCATAGAAAAAGGAAATGATATGCAGACGTATGAAGCATACAGAACTCCACCCACCTATAACCAAAACAGAGCTACACCCAGACACATAATAATCAAGATCCCAGAAATTCAATATAAGAACAGAATATTAAAAGCCATCAAAGAAAAGAAACAGATGACCTATAAAGGAAAACCCATCAAAATCATGGCAGACTTTTTGACACAGACCATTAGGTCAAGAAGAGCTTGGAGTAAAGTAATTCAAGCCCTGAAGGAGAACAACCTCCAGCCCAGATTGATGTATCCTGCAAAACTCTCTCTAGAAATTAATGGAGAAGCAAGATGCTTCCATGACAAAGAGGAACTGAGAGAATTTATGACCACCAATCCAACTCTACAAAAAATACTGAAGGACATTTTAGAGAGAAAAAGCATATGAGCATTTCAGGAACAGTGGCAGAGAGGCCTCAGTGAATGGGGCAGACAGTGGAGTGGAACAGAAAAATAAACAACCAATGGCAGAAAAACAGAATAGCAGAAATGAGGCAGAGAAGATTGGCTGTAATCTCCAGTATAGATGGCCTTGAAATAGTAACAGAGAGAAACACAGGCAGAGTAGGTCAGGAGATAGGGTCCATTGAGATGCTATATAGGGAGGCAGTGGGACCCAAAACAAGCAGTGCACTCTATGAGAGTGAAAGGGGAGGAATTGTCTAAAAAAGGGAGGCAGAGGATATTGTTAATTGGGTAACAAGATTTAAAATTTACATTATTCTCATCACTCTGCTTGCATGGATTACGTGCTGTTCCAGTTTGTCTATTTACACTAGACTTGAGGACATGGTCAGCTATCCCAAAAACAAGAGGACATATTATGGTAATCATCCCTAATTTCCTATCAACTTAATCTGAAGCCCTTTATAACTTATACTGTCTTATTATGACTGATCTTATTTGAATCTGGTTTGTTAGAGTGCTACTTTGTATGGACTGATTTTATTTAAATCTGTTATGATTGATAGCATCAAGTCTAAGAATATAGGCAACTACACTGAAGATGACAAGATTCACTAAGATACCCACTCTGGTTTGATTATTACTTGCTTTTGAAGTCTTATAATGTCTCCAATGCTTGGTTTTTATTAATGTTGTTATATACTGCTGAGACATTATGGTAACCATTGTAGATCACCTTGTATTGTGGTTTTATATGACTTTGTGCTTCATGCTTTTCTAGGAATTGTTTTGCTATATCTTGCTTTGCTTTGTTTTTCCCTCTGATACAGAAATGATAGATATACATGTAGAGACTCATGCATGTGTAGAGCTTATAAACAATTTACAAGAACCAACTGTATAATACATGTTGATATGAACAACTACTTTGAAGAAAAAGAGACACTACAGTACCCAGTGTTGATTCCATAATGTCATGATGTGAAATCCAGCAAAACTATCACTTTTTGTTCAAAGTGATTTTAGCTTGTTTTGTTTGTTTAAGTTCAACACACATGAAGGTATGGACAGCTGTTTTGAGGAGAATGAGAGATACTATGACAGCCATTCTTGGCTTCCCTATTGTCTAGTCTTGAAGACCTGAAACGCCCTCCTTGTCCTGCTCAGATCAATTCCATACTATGTTGTTTCATGTGAATTCCCTGTATGTAGCAATATGGACAACTATTTGTAAGAAAACAAGTCAATACTATAGAGAGTGAATATCTCCGATTGTCTAGTTTTGAAATTTTTGTCTCTTACTTTGCTTTCTTGTGATCCGCTTTGTTCTGTTTTGTTGTGTTTAATTTTACCCTTTTGATATAATTGCATGTACATTTGAGTGGGTAAGATGGATGACCATATTGCTGTTTTTGTCAGATCGTGGAGCAGAACTATTAACAGTCTCACTGTTTGAATGTCTACTTTACATGTTTTAACTTTGTAATTTGAACAACTATTTCCAAGAAGTCAGTATGTAATTTGTCAAGAAATAATTTCTTAGGTTTTTTGTTGTTGTTCTTTTTCTTTTTTCCTTGGAATTCTGTATTGTTGCTATCCTTTATTCTGCTTTTTTTTCTCTTTAAATAAAATTAAAAAAAAAAAAGAGATGGCCTGAGGATGTGATGACAAGAGGGAGCAAGACTCCCTCTTTCAAAGTCTCAAAATTGCAAAATTGCAAAAGTGAAAGACTTTGAGAATAAAGTTGCAGAATACCATGTTCTAGAATGGCAGTAACATAGAGAATTTGTTCCTTGGAATTGGATTTTGATCGCTCAGTGATCCAGACACTCAACCCCTATAGCAAGAAGAGATGGAAGCCTGGCTATGTTCCTGCTGGCAGCAGACCTTGGTATCATCCACAAGGTACTGGTTTTAGGTGCATCCATAATGGAAAAGTTGTGGGAACTGGAAGGCTTCCACCCAGATTTCAGAAGCAGCCCTGGGAGGCCAGGCACTGTGCCCTTGAGAGGGTGGTATGTGAAGTTGTGTGTGATAAGTCAAAAGTACAATAGAGATGGTAGAAGTTTAGAGAAGCCAGGAACATGTATTGTCTGAGGAAAACTGCAAGAAGGGAGCAGAACAGGCCCAAGAGAATAACCATGGGAGCTACAGTCACTGGAAGTGCCTTAGAGACACAGCTACTCAAGCCATTTGGAGTTTACATTTCGCCACAGATTGCTTCCAATGTACCATATGGAACTACGGGACTTACTGTTTGCCCTGCTGGATTTTGGACTTGTTTCATATTCCCATGTTTGAAAATTTTGGTATGGAAATGTCTATGCTGTCCCTCTGAATGTTGGAAGTGTTTAACTTTCCTTTCATTGTACGGGGACTGACAACTAAGAGTTTGCCTTAACTCTCAGAGGAGACTTGGGACTTGGACTTTTTCAGCAATGCTGAAACTGTTAGGACTTTGGCAACTATTAGAAGTGTACTAAGGGCTTTTTGCCTAAAGAAATGTACATGAGTCTATGGGGCAGGATCTAAGGTTAGAATATATTGATGTGTCTAGATGTTTCCCCAAAGCCTCATGCAGTCATGGGTTCTTCAGAAGTGGTTGAAACTAAAGTTTGTGATTGATTCATAGTCCACTCCTATGAACTATGGGTGCTACACCCAACCTAGGGCAGGTAACCTGCATGCAATATAAGGACAGAAAGAGTGCTCTCTCTCTCTCTCTCTCTCTCTCTCACTCTCTGTCTCTGTCTCTCTCTTTTTTTCTGTCCTCCACTGCCATGGACAGTTGTCCTCTGCCATGGATGCTGTGCTACCCTGCTTTGGAGCCAGCTGATTACAGATTGAAGCCTCTAGAAACTGTGAGCTAAATAACCCTTTCCTTCCTTAACACTGGGGGTCAGGTATTTTGTCTCAGCAACAAGATAAGTAACTAAGACAAGATAAGTTTTTCTTACAAATCAGAACTTGAGGTATAGTCATGTGGAGAAGGGTCATGTCTGTTCACATGGCTTGAGCTGAGTTAGATCTACAAGAGTAAGAGATTGGTTTCCACGGTAACTCACTAATATGGATGACATGTTGGTGCTGGGAGGGTTAGGGCTAGGGCTTCTACTTCTTTCCCATGTAGCCTTTTGGGGTAGTTGAATTAAAAGAATAAGCAAATAGCACAGGAAAGAGCACTAGGGCGAAGCTATAGCCATCTTACCTTGGATGTTGTACAGTGTTACTCTGCCCGCTGCTAGAGAGGCAGCTTCGAAAGCTTGCACAAGTTCACCACAGTGCCCAGATTTTGAAAGAGCACATGGGAGGACAAATAAACATTGCAGCCCTTACTGGAGAATAGAGATTTCCTTCTTTCTGCCTTTGAATAATATTATGAGGACTTGCATCTAACTTTTTTACCTGTGCTGTCTTAATTAGTATAGTTGTGGTAAGTCTTCATGTCAAGCTGGACTAGCATTCACCCTGTTTTGTGTTTTCACTCATTGGTATCTTGGCAAATCTTGGTCTTTTTTTCCCCTTCATATTAATTTCAGGCATCTTGTTGATTTCTTCAAACATTTTAATTAAATTTTTAGTTTAGTTTGAATCTATAGATAAATTTGGGGAGAATTGGTGTTTTTTTTTTCATTATAGTTTTTTTAATTCTTTACATAGGATTTCAAATTTTTCCCCTAAATGATTTTTACATCTCTTATCAAATTTATTTATAAAGATAGCTTAGATCTTTGCTGCTATTTCAGATCTTGTATGTATTTAAATTACATTTTTAAGCTTTTGCTGTCTCACAAAATTATACCTAATCATATTATTCTATTATTACAATTATTATTAATAGTAGTAGTACTGGGGATTGAACTCAGGGCCTTTAGCATACCAAGCAGAGCCCCTACTACTGAGCTACACTCCTAGTCCTCTTTTCCCCTGTTCTTGAAATGGGACTTCTCTGAGTCGTCCAGGCTGACCTCAAACTTGCAATCTTGGCTCAGCCTTCTGAGTAGCTGAGACTACAGGACTATGCAACCATGTCTAGCTGTTTTTTCCTTTCTAATCCTGTCCCTCTGTTTCTCACCAAGACCTCCAGAGCAATGTTGAAAGAAGTAGTAAGAGCAGGCACACTTATCATGTTTCTGATTATAAGCATCCCCTTCGATCATAATTTTACAGAATTCTCAACCTACTGAAAATTGTATGCAAATGTACATGTTCTCTTCAAATAAATTTGCCAACTGAATACAAGTTCCCTGTATTATAAATGACATCATGCATGATATTCTGGTCATTTTTACCATACCCATTAAACCTTAATCGCAGCTTGTAAAATATTGATATTTTAAGCAGGAATTTTAAAACTAAGTATAATAGTAAATATTATCTACTCCTTTTAAGGAACTACAGCTAACTGAATTTATTCTCATCACAATTGTGCCATTGAAAAATCATCATAGAGATTCTGAAACATTTTCTGAAAATAGATTTGTCTTTGAATCACATTATTGTAAGTCCTCAAAATATAGCTCTTTAATGCACTTTCTCAGTGATTTGGGGATGGTGCTTCTTCATTTTGTTTAGAATTTTTAGCAGAATTTTATAATACTGTCCTCTTGCTGAAGAACTTTATCTTATGGTAAATTGAAATGTCATTCTTCCTTTATAGTTTGTGAAGCAAGAAATGTCAGATGTCATCATGTATATAGAGCTTTTGTAATCTGAAAAATGAATTGGAGAATAAATGTGTGTTGAAAGGTCCATATTCTTATAAGAAGCCAAATTTAGCCTATTGTGGGGAAAATTAGGAAGATTAAATCTTAGGATGTTTCTTAAACATTAGGAATTGAATCCAGGGAGATGAACTTTTTAATGTTTAGATAACTTTTTGGAGTTTAGAAAACTATTTTCATATTTTACAATGGAGTATACAGGTATATGGTAGTAAGGTTCTTCTTAATTTGTAGCAATACATGTAATTTGTTTTTTTTATTTTGTTGGATTATTTTTACATTTGGAAATTTTAGTGAGAAAAAGGTTACTTTTGTTATAACCCTAGTTTTGTCTTTAAGCAAGTTTCATATTCATGAAGGAGGAGGATATCTTAATGTATGTGTTAAAAGATTTTTAAACAAAATTTTAGGCAGAAATTTATATTCTTGCAGACAGATTACACTGGAAACTGAATTGAGGAAATAATAATCTATATGATTTTAGAAGGTTTTCATTTTCACTTATGTTTCAAGCCCGGAGGGAAAATATTTTTCTTTAAATGTCAATGATTAGAACTCAGATAATTGTATCAAAACAAACCCATTCACATGATCTGATTAAATGAAAGGCCAACTATGTGAGTCCATGTCTCTGACTACTCCCGGTGGTTGGAGTTGGGCTTGTCTCTTTGCCTTCATTTTCACCTTGCCTTTGCCTTAATTTTAAGAGTCTTCCCTTAAAGACCATCGTCCTTCCTGTCTTTCTCTCAGATTCCTCATCCTCCCAGCCCCCGGCCCAAGTCCTCCACAGCACACTCTCCAGTCTCACTTTGCACTTCTGTAAAAGAAGCATTAGTTTGTTCATCAGATGCTTGTTAAGCACCTGAATGACGTGGGGCAGCACTGGGGATGCTGCAGTGAACGAGTCTCCACTCAGTCGCATTTGTAGAGGGCTCAAATGAGGTAGGGGAAGAGAGTAGAGAAGTGTGTGGGTAACAGTGATTGAAATGATTGATTATGACATTAAACCAGGCAAGGAATAAAGTGTGGGAAATAAGGGAAATGAGGGATGTAAAAAAGGGGACAAGGATAAGAATAGAATCATTTTATGGGTTGTTACAAAGATTGAATTAGCAACACTTGATTAATGTGAGCTATTATTAATATAAAGTAAATGCAGAGAAAGTGCTCTAAAGTCTTAGCTACTTTTACTATTATTCCCTTTCTAGATTACAAACAATATTGCACTTCTAGCCCTTTGAAAAACACTTCATAGTCACACACTTTTTAGGTGACTGGGATACGATGAATTTTTCACGAGTGTTTTCCATATTGCAGACATTGTTCTGACCATTTCACAAACATCGATTCACTGGGTGCTCATAACACTTTTATGAGACAAATATGTTATCCTCAGGTAACAGGTAAGGCAAATGGCACAGTGGGTGTCAGAAAATACGCAACAGGTCATATGCGTGGTAAGTGGTTAACACAGTAGAGCACAAGACTCGATGCTTAACCTTCCCCCTGAGTCCTAGGTCCATGAAGGGCAAGCAGCATAAATAACATGCTCTAAAATGCCTTTGATCTGCACAACACTCCTAACAAGCAGACACTATTATTCCACTTTGATATATGAGATAACTGAGGAGCAAAGCAATTCAAAGGCACCTAGTCTCCACTGCCTAACCCAGTGATTTCCGCATTTCTTGCTGCTCCTTTTCCTCTACCAATCATCGGTCATATATGTGAAGAAAAAGTAACTTTTTGAAGACATGGTTTGCATGTTCAGACACAGTATCACTGGCAAAATTTCAATTTGTTGATCAGTTTTAGGATATGCAGCCATGTCAAAAATCATCCGGTTTCCCTGGGGCTTTGTCTTTTTTCATGCTTTAAATTCTTGTTGACCACTAGAGGGCAGATTTGGGCTTCCACTGTCTTCTTAGAGTGAAAAACAAGGACACCTAGTCAAGCAAGGAAGAACTATAAACTGATACCAAACATTTCCATGAAACTCAAAATGTAAATGGTCTTGCCTTCACGGTGGGGAAAATGAACAGAATGAAAACCAGGAAAAACTTGTTTGTGTCTTAGAGAACCTCATCCTGTGTTGGTCATATTCTGAACTGCTGAAATGAGCGAAATCATGTTGATTCAGCGACACATTGTTCCCTCTACCCTGGCTAAAATCCCTTGGTTTAAGGGCCAGGACACCCGTAAGTGAGAGGCTGGTAACAAGAGGCTTGCAGTCAGATGAGGCCTTCTCTTGGCTGGGCATTCTCAATTTTAGTTCGAGGAGTAATGAGACCATGTGCTGTTGTTATTGTGCCATTGTGCTATAAAGCGCTCTCAAATACAATCTGCTTGAAAAGAGTTCCCAGAGAGCTGGGGACAGTGATCCATGGCCTGGCTTGGTATGCACGCCCACGTGACTGACAGCCTCTCACAAGCACCAACAGGATGCCGGTTTCTGTGTCACGTCAGCCCTACAGCTCTTACTATTGTCTGATATTATTTTTTAAAGGAGCAGAACATATTCATTGAGACAAAGAAAGCTTCTGTCTGAGACAGAGACAGAAGGGTCCTGAGTGGGTTACCAAGGATCCTGTCTTTTCTAGGGATTTTTATAGAGCAAAACCCCAAGATGAGGCAGGTGTGAGGTGGGAAAAAATGGGAAATCTCAAGGTGAGCATGAGGTGAGACAGAACTATGGTGAACCAATAAGTCCATGGGTATAATTGCTCAGATAAAATTTATTAAATTGGGATCCAATGGGGGAAGTGAGTCAGGTAATAAGTGGGCATTAATACAGAAGAGGGACTCTTCCTGGTAGGGGGTGGGGTTAGTGGCTCCTTCTGACTTCCTCAAGGTGATCGATACCTATTTAGAATATCAGTTCCTGGTGTTTATCCTTAGGAAGTATGTGAGTGCATTTGTTTTATCCTTTGTCTTAAAATTTGGCCCACAGCAGAGGTGTCTGTGTTCCCCACAGTTACAAGATACCCGGCCTGCACTGGCTCCTTTGAGGACCTAGCCCTGGCTGACTAGCTGTACTGTCTAACTCAGCTGCCTGTAACAATACTCCTATGAAGAGTTAATCTGAACTACCATGAGGGAGTAATGGGTAATGACTCATGTGGCTTCTTCAGGCTGACGGGAGTTACAGGAGTAGATTAGTAGTCAGAGATACTCTACAGAAGGTCTATGTAAAGGCCTTCAATAGACACCTGGCGTTTTATCTTGAGTAGGTGTACAGCTTTAAGTCTGGAAGAGACAAAGCCAAAGAAACAATTAAGTAAGTATGGGCCAAATAATAGAATCAACAGGATAATTATGAGTACAGTCAATGAAGATTTTCACCAAGAGGAACTTCCCATGAGGATAAGGATAACATCCATGGAACTTTAGAATCTGACATGTCATTGATTTGTCCTCTAGTATCTTGAACAGCTATTGAGATATTAGCAGAAGGATCAAGAATGTACACATAGCATTTAGTTTTTACAATTCATAAGTGTCTGATACTGTTGAAAACTGATTTCTATTAACACACTGGGAGTCACTGGGGAGAAAGGGTGAGTGAATGTGCTGGAGCGTGGCCCTCTCATAATGTGTTTTAAGTGGCTTCCAGGTAAAAATTGACTCATGTCTAAGCACAGCTTTTCTCCAGAACTGGACAGGGAAAAAGCTCAAGAAAAACAAACTTGATAGAAAAACAGAAGCTGTGCAGACCAAGTGTCAATATGTCTAGATAGATGGAATAAATGCCTGTTAGGCTTGATTGTGTATGTGTGTGTGTGTGTGCGCATGTGTGTGTGACTAGACATTGAACTTGGGTCTTACAATAAGCTGCATTCCCAACCCTTTTCTGCTTCTTTGAGACAGAATTTTACTAATTTGCCAAGACTGGGTTCAAACTTTCCTTCTTCCTGCTTTGTCCTCCCAGAGTGCTAGGATGACAGATTTGTACCACCATGTCTGCCCTGCGTTGGGCTCCATTCTCATGCAAAGGTCCATGTGTAGCCCATGTGGGCTGTGACTTCAGATACACAGCTGTCATTTAAGTGTATGTGACATTTTTCCATTCTGATGCCTCCAGGTACCATTTCTTAGAACTCAGTTCCGGATATCTGACCGGTCCCACACCGTCAGTACAAACAAGTTACTCAGAATGAGTTTCACCCAAAGCCAGAAGGAAGCCAAAGTGAATACCCACAGAAAGCTGGGTCTTTCTGTTGATCTGTAAGTCACTTGATATTGCTTATTCTCATTGAGGGCTCTTGGGATCCTTAGAAACGAAGAAAAAGAAAGGTTTCTTTCTTGCTTCCTTTCTTGTTTTTGGTTTCTTTATGGTATGTGTTCCCTGAGGTTTGTTTTCTGTGTTCCAAGAAAAGAGAAAAGCTATTTTTCTGAGTACCATTTATTTCACAGAGAATAGATACAGAGGTGTTCAAGTGATGGAGTTGGAAGGTCGTAAGTATTAAAACGATTTCCCCTAATTAGTAACTGTGTAAAATGGAAGAGACACTTACCCTCCGTAAATCTGAGTCACACTGGAGCTTGGGCATAGCTGAGCCACAGGTAAAAGAGGCCGGAATAGGACGCACACATGGAGTGCGACCATAGCCTGCCACTCAGGGACTGCTCAGGAAAGGTGAGCTGCACTGCGTTGCTGCCTGTGTCCCTTCCGTCCTCTTAGCCATGGCAGCTGCTGCCCCCTCAGGGGCTTTTAGAGCCCCATTGTTTTGTCCAAAAGTTTTCCAAAACAAACTCATGATTTTTCTCTTTTGGTGCAGGTTTTTATTCTTCAGCCTGGCGAACATTGCCGTATGTTAACCCACATTCAACCAGACAAGCTGGAAGCAAGAAAGAGAAGGACTTGGCTCTACAAGTCTCCTTTGACTATGCATTTCCTTGCTTCCTGGCATGAAAGTGGTGAAAAAACCAAGGTCAGAGAGTTGGAAAGGCCTGAGCCAGAGTACATGAGTCATCTTTTCACTTTTACAGTTCTCACCTGCCCAGAGCCCACTTTGTTCAAGTCCTCTGTAATTCATTCCAGGCTTTGTGCCTGGATGATCCTATGTGCTGGCTCTGACCTCTCCCTGTGATGTAGTAGAAATTCATTGATTTCCTTCATTTCACAGTTGGTTTGGACGCAGGCTCCCAGTTTGGTTGGACAGTGCTCATTTAGACTCTTCTTGCTCCCCAAAGGGCTCTCTTTCTCATTTCTTTTTTTTAAATTTTTTTATTATTTTATTTTAAAAAGGGGTAAAATTAAACACAACAAAACAGAACAGAATGGGACATAAGAAAGCATAAATTTCAAACCTAGATAACCAGAGATCTTCACTATCTGTCATATTATCTCTTGTCTTCCTCCAAATTGTTGTCCTTATCTTTGCATATGGAGAGCTCATACTAAATAACATAGTCAATCTTTTCACAAGATGTGTAGTTCACTGGCTCCCACTTGCTAGGCAGGGGGGAGGGGGAGGGGGGGACACGGGAAGGGGGACAGGACGACATGAGATGTTTGATTCTCAGCCTGCGCACCAGCAGGCTCACAGCCGCCCCCCAGAGAGGGAAGGAGCTCCTTGTTCTCCCGGTACCCTGAGTCAACCGCATGGTGCAGGTCCTAAGGCGCCAGGGTCTCTCCCCTGCAGGCCACCTAAAGTCTGCCATACTCACCTGCTATTTCTTTCTGATGAATTGACATTCCATTTCCAAAGTTCTGAAATGGCCAACAGACCACAGAAAGAATTCTCTTTAGGCTCCTGTTTGAAACCAGCAGCTGCAGCAATCTGCTGGCCTTGCTTCAGGGCCACTCTCATTTCTTTTTACATTAACAGGGTCGGGCAAGGAAACCAAAAAGTTCTACCACCATGGCACAACTGCTTGCTGCATACTAAGGAACGTGGTTGTCAGAACTGTCGCCTCCCAATCAGGGTCTTTAAGGTGAGAGACATCAAGGAGTTCACCAGGCACCAGCAGCTTAGCCTCTGTGTGTCTGGAGGTGTCAGCACGTGGCGGGCAACTGCTGGAGGGTGAGTATACATACACTGGGCAGCAGTTGGGAGTAGCTAAGGGGAATACAAAACTGGATCTCAAATAAGCACTTTATATGTATCAACAAACATTTACAGAAGCCTTAATCTTTCTCAACGCACTGAGATAAAGGAAAGAATTATATGTGGTCCCTGAATCTTGAGATCTATTGTGATTACTATGGAGAGAGGAGATGTAATGTATTAGAAATTAACAAGAGGGGGTAATGATTCTTTAGGAATTTAAACAAAGAAGGATTTGGGATTCTAGAAGACTACAGGGATAAAGCAAAATTTTAACTAGACTTTGAAACAAAAGTAAGACTCAGATAAGCAGTGTAGCAGGGTAATCTCTCAATGGGGGGCTTAGAACCTAAATACACTATACACCTGGTATGTCAGGCAAAATTCTTTTGGTTGTCAATGGCCAAAACCCAGCTAAAATTTCAAATGAAACTAAAATGGCACAAATAGAAGTTCAAAATACGGTGTTAACTTCGGTCTCCAACTATATCATCAGAACACTATCACCTTACCATAGTTTGTCTCTTTTCCACACTGGCTATTTTTCTAGGTAAGCAGTCTCCGTAAACAGGACTATCTAGGAATTTAGAACCAAATTAGATCAGTACAAAGTACACACTTTTCCCCAGCAATGCAGCAAAACTTCTGGATTCTCATTCTTTATAAATTTATCAGTGTGGCCAATGATTTGGTAATTTCTGACAGAGCTGAGTCCCGTGTTCACTTCTAGAGCCAGGCAGTGAGATTGTCCAACCTGATTCTTTTGAACCAACAGTGGGACAGGTGGTCCCATAAAGGAAATCAGTATTCTATCACCAGAAAAAAGGAATGGACTCTGAGTGGACAAAAACAACAGATGTCCACTGTCATGTCTTCCATTAGTGACCATTGGCAATAGCTCATACTAACTCCTTTTCTGAGTTACATTATGTCTTTATACAAATTCTTGAGGTTCCTCATCAAACCCTCAGTATTAGACTCTAAATCTTAGCCCTAGGAGGC
Organism: Dolichotis patagonum; assembly: GCA_004027295.1. Classification (NCBI taxonomy): domain Eukaryota; kingdom Metazoa; phylum Chordata; class Mammalia; order Rodentia; family Caviidae; genus Dolichotis; species Dolichotis patagonum. The sequence continues at coordinate 14,745 of PVJX010009061.1, read as the reverse complement.
CATTCTACTTTTCATTAATAGGATCAATTTGGATGATTAATTCAAGCCCTTGAGAAACGAGTAATAGCAAATCCTCAGTCCTTTAGAGTGAACAGTGAACTATTTCTCTCCAGCAGCCAAAGGTTATTCGACCAAATTATTGAGATATGGTAACACTATAGAATTCACTTCACTTATCCTAGTGAAGAAACCCAATCCTTCAGTATGAACTTAAGAGTTCAGCACAGGGGAATGTTTAATTCAACAGGAAATGAGAATTTAAATATGTTTGGAGTATTTTTGTTTCCAAGGGTGAGAGTAACCAAGGTCATGGCTCTGTCCACCCAAGAAACAATGTCATTGTTCTATTATTCCTTAGTAGACCAACACTCGGGATCAAGATAAATTTGCAAATGAGCTGAATTGTGCTCACAAATTGGGACCTGGCAAATGTATTCGGCAGGCAATGAGCCATGTTCTTTTTCATTCTGAAAACTTGGCATTGAAAATTGCCTACAGCTCTCCTCAGCATCTGCATCATTAGGGATTTGGAAACCAAGCGAATGCACTAGTCTGTTGTTTTAACCTGCAAGGAAATTTGTTCCTCTAGATAGTGCACACAAGCCTTTAGTTGAAGTAATATGTATCTCGTAAATACCACACATCTTCAGAGTTGAAAGGCATCTTATGTTTGTTTTGTATTTTTTTTTTGCTTTTGATCTTTATTTTTCACTTTAAAGTCTTTACCATTGAGATGAGTCAGATACAACACTATAAAAGCAAATATTAGAAAAAATGATTCTAATGTTCATCTGGATCCGAGGCCATGTGTTATGGTTTGAATGTCATTCATTCCCATCAAAACTCTGGTTGACTTTTTTCCCCCAGTGTAGGAGGATTGAGAAATGGGGCCTGTGAGAGGTGTTCAGGGCCTCAGGGGCCCTCTCCCCTCCCAAGCAAATCAGTATGGTTTCACAGACGTTCTCTTTTGTGGGACTGGATGAGTTAAGCGAGTGGGTTGTTACAAATCACGTTCATTTTCCCAGCTTTCTCCTACTGCTTTTCTCTTAGCTCATGCTTAGCTTTCTCACTCAGGGTCCCCAGCGTGGGGTCCCTTGGCATCACAGCATAAAGCCTTGCCAGACTTCGTCTTCCAGTCTTGAACTTCCTTGCCTCCGGAACTGTTGAGTTAAATAAATCCTTTCTTTGTTATTTACTCAGTCTCAGGCATTCTATTATAGCAGCAGAAAATGGAGTAAAGCACCATACCTCCACGAAACTAACAAATTTTAATTTCTTAAGTTAACCTAAGACTTTAATAAGGTATTTTTTATTTATATTTTCTTTACCTTTTTATAAACATTTTTCTTTAAAGCGCATACATGTAATCTCAGCATTAGGGAGGCTGAGACAGGAGGACCACTGCAAGTTCGAGGCCAACCTGGGCTACATCCTGAGTTCACAGGCAGCCTGCATACATAGCAAGAACCTGTCTCCAAAAACTGAAAGAAAATAAGAAGCTATTATTTATTATAGATAGAAGTAAAATTTTCCTTATCTCTTCCCTACCCCTAATTCCCAACCCTGGTGTTTTATTTTACCTTTCTTTTAGTAAACTGTGCTCTCAGTTTTGATGTGTTTCCTTCCCCACACAGACATCAGTTCTCTACACACACATTTATAGAAACTTGAGAACATTATACAGTGAACATTTCTGTTGCCAAATTTATGAGATTAAAGAGACCAGTGGAAAGCAGGAGGATTTTATTAGGCGTACATCTGGCTCAGGGGACTTGCATGGGTCCAAGGTGGCTGGGTGCGGGACTGCGTACTCCAGTTTTTACACATTTGGTCAGCGAGGTTGGTCTTTGGCAGGGAACTCATTGGCAGGCAGAAGGAGAACAAAGTCTGTCGGGCTATGACAGTTTTGTAACTTGGTGACCCTGTTCAAATATAACAGGATGTTATGGGTACAAAAGGTTATAAAATTTTACTTATAGGTATGGAAGTTACTGTCTTATCTGTATTAGAACAAAGAAAAACAGTTGTAGGGAGGAGGAAGTTTGGGAAACGACTTTAAAAAAAAAATCCTGCTCCATTTCCACAACTGACTGTAGTAAACACATCTATGTGCACCTTGCTTTTAAAAATTCAACACCGTACCTCATAGATCTATTGACATTTTTGCATATGTATCTAATTAGTTCTCAGTTTATGGACATATAGGTTGTTTCTGATTTTTCCTTGTATTTGGACACACCTTCTAGTCTCTGTGTTTATATTATTCTGCAGATATATATCAGTCATTTCCTTGTCACTCAGACACAATACCTGACACCACAAATTAAAGAAGGGGCAGTTTATTTTGGTTCATATTTTAATCCATAGTAGGATGACTCCAAGGCAGGAAGGCATGGCAGAAGAAAAGCCATTCATGTTACGGAGGGAAAGAGCCAGGGAAGGAAATATCTGCTTTCAGGTCAGGCCTACTATGCCCCACCCTTTCCAACCAGAACTTACCTTCTTCTCTGGCAAGTCAGCTGATGCCACGACGGTTCAGTCACCTTCCAAAAGCACCACCTGGGAGCATATGATGCCTTTGGGGGATATCTAATTATAAACTATAGCAAGGTGGACATTAAAAAGTGGAACCTCTAACTTCTAGGGGATATTCCTTTCTAATAGATATTAGTAAACATGCATAAATAGAAATTGTAAATATATTTTCCACTACCAGAATCCCAATTGTCCGGATAATATTGGTATTTTACATTTTTGCTACTCAAATATATACAGAGTCCAGCAAAACATGTATTTACACATCAGGGAAAGAAAAACTTGTACAAGTAGTTTAATACTAAATTTGCTGAGTTGTGGTGAGATTAATACTAGTTACCCTGGCCTTTACAGTTATAAGAAGTGCTCAGAGTGGTGGCCCTTAGCTTCTGGCATTTATTAGTACAGCAAACTGCTACCTGGGTAACCTTGGTCATTGAAATTGCTGCACATGCATTTTCGACTTCTCCAAGGGGCAGTAGTGTAGTGGGATTTTTTTTTTTTTTTTTTTTTTTTGGTACCAGGGATTGAACACACAACCTCATACTTGCCAGGCAGGCGCTTATGCCGCTGAGCTAAATCCCCAGGCCCCCCTGTAGTGGGATTTTGTGATATACAACATCCTCCAGGGTGATCAGAAGAGGGTAATACCATTGAAAAACATCATACTAAAAGAAAACATCATTTTCTTTTCCTGAGATGTGTATGTATTTTTTTGATGCACTCCGTATTTGCCCATGTGAAATATCATCCCATTGCCTTAGTTTGAATTTCCAGAATTTGTTAGTGGTGTTATTCTTAATCTGAAACCACCATCCCAAGATATTATGTGGTTTATTGTGGTGCCCACAGTGGTCAAGCCAGTAAAATAATTTTCTTATGATAGATAGGATTTCTCATTCATCTAAAAAACAACCCTCCAGGAACTAAAATACGCTATTTTTAGTATTGCAGATTCAATAAAGCAGCCTTTGACAATAAATAACCTTTGCAAAGAATAAAATTCCATAAAGAGCAGTCTAGGAATCCATGTATTGATTAATGTCTTTTTAAGTCCTTTATTATTAGTAAGGGGAGAATGATTTCTTCATAGAAGTGTTGAAAGGCTAAATTTAAAAGCTTGTGTGGCTGCAAATTATTTTTGCCTTGCTCAGGGGACAATATGCTCCATTATTTTTGAAGGATTTCCAAGAAATAACAAACAGTATTGAATTTATAGGATCCTTTGTTAAACATAGTAAGCTTTATGAAAGGAAATATTGGAAAATTTCAAGCTTTTTCCTGATGGTGGCTGTAACTGCAAAAAATCTATTCTTTCTTTAAGAGAAATTTTTCATCATACAGTTGCTACCAGATTGCTCTCAAAATCAGATATTTAAATGTCATCAAAAAGCTGCAAGAGCCCAGCAATGGCTGCCCTGGACTCCCTCTCTTGCCTGCTCTCCACCATCTGATACTGGTGACTCTTCGCCTCCTTGAAACTACCTCTTCTGCTCTAGGCTGCTGTGCTCTCGCAGAAAGAGAACTCAAAAAATGATGAGTCCACTTTCTAGTCCAACTTTACTATGTTCCCTCTTACATTCCATTTCTTTATCTGTATCATTCGTACACTGTTTGTTTATTCCTTCCATCTTTAGCATGTGTGTTTCTGGAGCTCCCATTTATTCATTCATTGCACAGTACTGAGGATTGAACCCAAGACCTTGACACTTTTTCTTTTAACTAAGTCTCTTTATTGATCTAGTGTAAAAATTGAATGGGTTAGGCTTACCAAATCACCAGCTTTGACAACTCTTCCAAATGCCAGTATCACACTGTCAGTCATATGTTGATGCCCCATTTCCCCATAGTATAAAGTCAGAACCTCTTCTTCTCCCACTAAGGGCACTACCCCTGGGTCCCAGTCTCCTATGTCTGTGCTTTTTCCCCTTCTTCCTTTCATAAGCCCTGCCCTCCAAACCATGTGGTTTTGTGGCCATGTGGCCACGTGGCCAAGAAGTTTTTCTTACAAGACTCATACCGCCTGCTTATCTCCCAAATTCTTTTGATTCTTTAAAGTCCATATCCTCAATTTTACCTCATTTAGAAGTCTCCTAGGATACCAGTGGAAGATCTTGTCTTTGAATTGCTCATCTCCTATATTTAAGCAATTATAAGGAGCATTTATTTTTCATATTTCAATATTTTTGCATTCATGCTACAAGCACTATTTGACATCTAACAGTGATGAAGCAGTTGTGTTTGCCTGGGTGTGTGCATCAAAACTTAGAAGTAAGTTTTTAGAAAAATGGAAGAAAACCTGGGAACTATCAGTGGAACATTCAAGAATAGCTCTCAATAGCACAAAGGACAATACAATGTGTAGCCATGGATGTTGGCAATCCTGAGCCTTAAAGTGATTCATGAGAGTCACATTATAACAAGAAAAAGGTTTTAAGAATTCCTTACCTAATTTATTTCAAGTTTTCCTGTAAAATATTCTATGGCACACATTCACATGAAAAAAATCTATATATAAATAGTGTTTCTGTAAGGGATCTTTCAGAATGGTCTTTTCCTGAGTATAAAGTGACCATTCTAAATGAAAGTAAACATTCTACCATAACTTAATTGGTCTGTTTTTTTTGTTCCTAGCAGGCTATCACATAATTCTATGACTAAAAATTAATAGTGTTGTAATTTGGTGAAATGTGGTATATCACTGAGATGATATATTTATCACAATGTCATGATTGCCATTATACCTTTTATCTTATCAACTAGGTTAGAAACTCGTTGAAGACAGAGTTATATGTTAGCCTAAGCCTTGTACACATAATCAATTTCAAAAGATTGTCTTAAATTACACATATACTTAATATTTAAATAGAAATATATTAAATGCCATTCAAAAATCAAAAATATAAGAAGCATTACAGAGAAAATTCTGTTTCACCAGCATGCCCACATGTTATTTAGCGCCCCATTACGGTAACAATACCTGAGGCAATCAATCTAGTGAAAGAAAAGGTTTATTGTGGCTGACAGTTTTGGAGGTTTCATACTCAGTCAGTCTTTTTGGCCTGCAGCAAGAGAGTGCTTTATGACAGGAGTATGTGACAGAACAAAACATTCACCTCCTAGCAAGACAGGAAAGAGGAGAGAAAAGGTCTGGAGTACCGATGCCCTCTTCAAGGGCCTCATTTCCTCCCGATAGGTTTCACTACTTAAAGGCCCTACTGCCTCCCAGTAACACTCCGGCTGGGAGGGAAGTCTTAAATGTGTTAGGCTCTTGGGAAAAAATTGAGATCCATAGTGTAACAGCCCATCTGCCTAATTCCCTCCTGTCCCTAAAATAGGAAGATGACTGTCATTAATTTCTTATTTCTAAAAATTTTGTTGCATGTACATAAAATAAAATATACATTACTTTTTCCTGTTTGTACAGCAAAGGTAGCTGTAACAAATTTCTACAAAATGTAACACTGTTTTTAAAATCTATACCTATATATTGAGAGATTTTTCATCCTTTAAAAAAATGTTATTGTATTTCTTTGTACAGAGCTATTTGACCATTTTCCCTCAGGTGTGCATCTAAGTTGATTTCTATTATCGAATCAAATTTTAAACACCAACAATCTTTTGAAATACAGGGGTTTTTTTAGCCACTAGCCCCCCAAAAAAGACTAGTCCTGAGACAAATTCCCAACAGCATGGCCAGAAAGTGGCTGGAAAAATTTCTACCAGATCTAAGGAGCTAGAGCATTTACAATGAAAATTTGGAGAAAAGAAAGTAAATCATTCACACTGGGAGCACACTGACATAGACATGGGAGGCAGGACAATGCGAAGTACTCTGATTTCCCATTTCTTTTGAGACAGATTTTGTCATTTCTCTCTGTAGAAAATCGTATCTTTTATCTGAGTGCCCAGTTTGTTGGCATAGTACTCCTTTATAATTTTTTTCTTTTATGTCTGTTAAGGTTAGTGGTTGTGTCTTTTCTTTCATTCTCAATCTTGATAACTTGAGTTTTCTGTCTTTTGGTTAGTTAACTGAGAATTTGTCAAATTTGTTGCCCATTTCAAAGAACCAGCCTCTGGTTTTATTGATTTTTCCTCCACTGTTTTTAATGCTCTATTTCTCTTGTAATCATGGCTTCCTTCCTGGTGCTCTGTTTGAGTTTAGTCTTCTTTTTCTAGCTTTTTAATTTGGAAATATAGGTTATTGTTTATAAATATTTCTTTGTTAATACAGACATTTACATCCACAAATTTCTCTTGGAGCACTGCCTTAGTTACATTTGTATATTTTATTTTTGCTTTCATTTATATCAGTTATTCCTAATTTTCCTCGTGAGCATGCCTTTAACCTATTGTCATTTCAATTCGTGTATGTGTCATTTAAATTCTGTCATGTGTCATTTAAATTCTGTATGTTTGTATATTTCTTAAATGTGTCATTTAAATTCTGTGTCATGTGTCATTTAAATTCTGTATGTTTATATATTTCTTAAATATCCTCCTAGTATTAATTTCTAAACCTGTTGTAAGTAGAGAACAGACCATATATTACTTCAATTCTTTTATATTTATTGAGATTTGTTCCATGTTTTACATATGACCTGTCCTAGAGAAGATTCCACTTGTACTTGAGAAGAATGTACATGCTGAATTTGGAAGACAGAGTATTCTGTTGTTTGGTTTCTAATGTTACTCTAATTTTCTATCTCCTTGTTGACCTTCCTTTCCTAGTCACTGCTGACCTGACTTTCCTATTCACTGCTAAAAGTAGCCCTTGACGTCTTAACTTTTATTTTTGAATGGCCTGTTTGTCCCTTTAATTCTACCAGGTTTTACTTCATATGTTTTGGGAATCTGTTATCGGACATCTAGGTTAGACAGAATCATGGCTTTCAGAAATGTCCACATTTTAATCCCTGACACTTATAATTATGTTACCTAACATGGCCAAGGAGACTTTGAGAGTGTGATTAAGGATCTTGAGGTGGTCTATTAATGTGAACTATCCAGGTGGACACAATATAATTACAAGGATCATTGTCAGAGGGAAGGGGGTGATTCAAAGATAGAAAAGAAGTGGCGGTAACAGTGGGGTGTGGAATGATGTCAAATGCAGATGGAAGAAGTAGCCACAAACCATGGTGTACAGGTAGCCTATGAAACATGGGAAAGGCATGGAAATGGATTCTCCCTTGATATTCCAAAAGGAATATAGCAATGTAATCCCTTGATTTTAATCCTGATGGACTCATTCCAGACTTCTGACCTCTAAAACTGTAAGAGCAAATTTATATTGTTTTCACCACTAAATGCTCAATGATTTGTTACACTGTGTCAAAGACAAAATTACAACAGAATTAAAGATCTAGGTGGCTTTTATTTTGTTAGTACTGAGGATTGAGCCCAGTGGCACTCTACCACTGAGTTATAACTCCAGGCCTTTCCACTCACCCTTCCTTTTAAATTTTGGGACAGCCTTGCTAAATTTCCCAGGATGCTCTCAAGCTAACAATCACCTCAGTTGCCAAGTAGCTAGGGTAACACATGCACCCACCTCTAGCTCTAATTGGTTTTTGTGTGTGAGTCTAGTCACAAAATTCATAAACAAAATAAATGTTTATTTCCAAAATGGCTTGAAAAAATGAAAGAGAAGTAGAAGAGCAGGATACTTGTCTGAAAGTAACCTTGAGCAGCATTTATTTCTGTGTCCAACAAATGTTTACTAAGATTGGCCTATGTATTAATGTTACATGTATCCAATGGAACCCATAATAATTTTGTCTATTGTAATTTCCTTATTTCCTTAGAGTTCAAGAATCTCAGAATAATATTAATAACCAATCAAAGGAATCATAATTGCTTCATCAGGGATAACATTATAAGTATCATTTACCCAACCCCTATATCTTTTATATTCAATTTTTTTTTCCATGTATGTTTTGATTTCACATACATGTATTTCATTACCATAATCATAAGAGGTCCCATTTACTGTGATATATTCTTTGCATCCATGATCTTATTTAAGCCTCATAAGAACTCTCTAAAATCAAAATGATACACATGACAAACTGAGCCTTACAATCACCACTGACCCAAGATTATAATGAAACTCAGGGACAGAATGTGGATCCAGACTCAAGTAGTCCGATTCGTAACTACTCTTAACTAACCCTAACCCTAACCCTAACCCTAGCCCTAACCCTATATTGTTTTCTCTCTCTTTTTTTTTTTTTTTCAGTCTTTTTGCTGGCCGGTAGAATTAAACCATAAATAAACCCCAGCACGCTGGTGGCTAAAGCAGAAGGATCATGACAAGTTCAATGCCCACCTGTATTACCCGGTGAGATGCATCTCTAAAAACCAAAACCAAACAAACAAACCCAAAGCCATAAGTACATACTACTGGTAGAGCACACACCCATCTGTGCAGATCGCAGCGCTCACCCACCTGCTTATTACTGGTAGCCTGCTCATGTTCTGGCTGCGGATCAGGACGCCAGCGTGAGCACACCTGGGCAGGGCACCCTGGCTGGGCTCCAGGGCCCCTGAAGACCCAGAAGGTAGCTGAGCCTTCCTTCCATCGCCACCTCACGGAGAGCCGCAGCCTCCGGACCCTGCGCCACACCAGCTGCCTCTACCATCGGTGCCCTGTGTGAAGCTCTCCTTCGCGTCCCCCGGCACTTGGGAGTCGTCTGAGACTCCACTCTGGAAAAGGCTGACTCCTGCCGCCTGCTCCCAGAGGGACTTGCGGTCTCATAACTGCTGCTTTGTTCTTGCATTTAAGATAGTTGAGTGATTGTTGATGTTTTTAATAGTCCTGCTGTTTTTTTCAAAAGCGAGGCTTTCCAATATCAGCCTTCCCTTGTCATTCCGCCCAAGGACCAAGGACCGGAAGTACTCATAATTGCTGGCCCTGTCCTCTCTCCTCAGGCTGAGAGTAAATAAAGCAGTGTCTGGAAAGCGACATGTTTTAAAGTGGGCAGACTGATACTTGCACAGTGGCCTACACATGATTTTCAATTATGTCCCCTTTGACAGATTTAAAGTTCATACTAACCAGATAAATAAATCATCTTAAACTGGTTTTAGATATTGGCTATCATCTTGTAACACTGTAGAAGGAAATCCCAAAGTTCATCAAAGGAGACATGGAATACTCTAGAGAACAGTGCCAAGAAGACAATTGCCCCTTCCATCAGACTGGACAACTCCTGTGTCATTCTGCCCAACAGCCTGCCAGTATCAACATATTGTACACCAAGGTTACATCTGCAAGGTTGTCTTAAGGCTTGAAAAGTACACCGACACTATCATGCATTTTGAGGTACCGAGTGCTACAATATTCTAATATAACAACAATTTTGTATTTCAGCTAGTTCTATGTTCTGGGCCACAGCATCAGATTCTGTGGCAGGCTTCAAGATAGGCTTTGAAACAGAAACACAGTTTTTTCAAAGCAGAATAGAATGAGCAGGCTCATTTCTTTTGATCCTCCCTGGAGCAAACATAGTAACATTACAAGTTTGGAAATCATTAATTTCTGTCTGTTCAAGTTTGGGAATACAGGAACACCTGTCTTCATAGAATGTGATTGTGATGGGAAACAGAAAAACTCAGTTAGATGAGCTCTTGGATGGAGGCAAGGTGTAAGGGATGCTGAGGTGAGGAAGTAGGATGGGAGGGCCCCTTCTCAGATGAATCTCTCATGATTACCCAGGGGGGCACTATCTCAAGTAGGTTTCTGGTTCTCTCTGTTTAGAAACCTCAGGGACTAAATTTTTAAATTTTGTGTAAACTTTCAGGTACAAGATGTGAGTTCTGGTACTGTGATACTAACATTAGCCCTCCTCTCCTCCTCTACCTCTTCTTCTTGTTTCTTTATTACTCAAACTCTGACAAATATGATAATTGAAGGATTTGGTAAAACTTTTAGCAATATAGTTAATTACCTCCATCACTTTCTTGTCATTGAGAAATAATACCTTGATACCCACAGCTTAAAGGAGGGAAACTTTATTTTGGCTTGAGTTTCAGCCTGTAGACAGTTGGCTCCAAGACAGGAAGGGGCAGTGGAGAGGATTGCTGCATAGTGGACAGGAAGCAAAGGACTAAGGAGAAGGTAAGGAGAGAGATAAGCCCTTCCAGATCACACCCCCAGAACCCCATCTGCTGGATCAGATCCTGGTTCCTCACAGCAAAACACCTACACCATCCCCACAATCCAGTCATGTTCCAAATACCCAAGGTTTTGGGGAAGCCACTTAGACCTAAACCATAGCCTTCTGCCATTGGTTCACAAAAGACTTTTGTGCATCACTTTAACCAAATGCATTCAGTTCATCTCTAAGAGTCACCCAAGCCCTAACAGTTTCAGCAAAAGTCCAAGTCCAAAAATCTTCAAGACTTAACACAAGCTCTTAGCTATGAGTCCCTATAAAAATCTGAAAAAGAAAATCAAACACTTCAACATGCAATGGCATAGGGTACACATTTCCATTCCAAAATGAAGTAATAAGGGATAGAAACCAATGGGGCCAAAGCAGAGCCAAAATCCAGTAAAAGAAACATCCTGAAGCTCTATGTCCAACATCCAGGGCAAACTGAGTCAAGACATGAGCATGAAAGGACTTGGGAAACCCTATCCCCACAGAATTTCCAGTGGTGATAGCCCTCCTGGCTTCTGTCTTGGACTGGTTTTGCTCCCTCCTTGCAGTTTTCCTCAAATATCTCACACTCCTACTGAGGTCTGTGCTACACTTCAGACTTCACCCTGACGGCCACGCACTGCCCCCTCAGAGGTGTATTATCTGGCCTCCAAGGCCTCTTCTGAAATCTGGATCAAGGTCTTCCTGGGCCCACAACTCTTGCATTCTGAGTGCTTGTAAAACTAGCACCTCATGGATGACAGTAAGGTCTGCCACCAGCTCTAGCAGTAGTTGGCCTCTCTTGGGCCACGAATCCAGAGAACTCTGCATGTCTGGATGGCTGAGAATCCCAGAATCACCTCATAATGTAATTCTTATGAGAGTCTTTTACAGCTTAAAAGCGATGATGGCTTTTCACAACCAAAAATCTTTTAACAACTGTAATTGGCTAAATCTTGCAAGCACCCTATTCATCTATCAACAGACTAATGAATAATGAAAATGTAGTATTATGCACAATAAATACTACTGTGTTATAAAGAATAGTAAATTTGAGACATTTAAAGGAAAATGGATACATCTTAAGATCATGATATTAAGTGAAATAAATCTGACCCACAAGGTTAAATATTGCATTGTGCAAAACACAAAATATAAATAAATTAAAGAGGAAAATAAAGGGTAGATAGTAGAGAACAGGGAGGTAGATCTTTTACAAATGAAAACAGGACCAAGAGATGAAAGGAGCAGGGGAAGGAGTCGTAAAATGAATTAAGATGTGTTATGTACATTCACTAACTCCCCACGATGAAGGTAATCATTACATACTGCAAACATATACTAATAAAATTTGAAGCACAACTGCATTTGAAGACATGAATGCTGGTACATGCTTGTAATTTCAGCACTGTGGAAGGCTGAGTCAGGAAGATCACAAGTTCAGGCCCAGTCTAGGCAACTTAGTGAGACCCTGTCTCCAAAAAAAAAGCCAACATCTGGGGATGTATCTCGGTGTGAATACTCTAGGTTCAATCTCAATACAAAAAACAAAGGAGGGAAGGAAGGAAGAAAACTATCTGAGAATGTTATAATATACCTTGACTCTTTGGTCAGCATTCTCTTGTTTCTACTTTTTCCCCCCATGTGCTGTATCATCTGATCTTTCCAGAGCAATGGAGCAAGCATGATGTTAAAAGTGTGACCTTTGAAGCCAGAAGACTGGTTCTGCCATCAAATACCAGTGGGGTATTTTTGGGCAAGTTATTTCACCTTATTGGGTCCCAGTTTCCCTATATATAAAATGACACAACTGTCCCTAGTCCATGAAGTTGCTGTGAGGATTGAGATAATACGTAACCATAGCTAAGCAGGGTGTTACTGTTCGTGGTGGTTTTTTAATACACTACATGTGGAACACAGCTCATGTGCTTATGTTGTGCTCTGCCCAGACAGTATCCCTCTTCTTGTCTATTTTACAAACTCCTTCATGATCCCCCACTGAAGTAAACTTTCTGTGCAGTTTTCCCCTCTTATCCTTATGCCCAACACAATAATTACCCTTGACTTGGTGTTTTGTATGGACATCTATATGTGCACTTTTAATATGAGATGCCATTAATTGGGGAAAACAGTGTATGTGTATCTCCCACGTGACTCATGAGGTCCCTAAAGAAGGGGATGGTGTCTTACTCATTTTACAACTCTAATGCCCAGCAGAGTGCCTGAAGTACAAAATTAATGTAAGAAGGAGTGGATGATTGAATGAAATGCGGATGGTATGGCAGGGGCTACATTTAGAGCACACCCATTTCCCAGCATTCTTGAGACCTTTACTGCAGTAAGGAACATCTTACTTAATCTAGCAGTCTACTTGCCGATCCTCCCGCCACCTTTATTCTACTTCCATTCTTATATTACCACTGAGAGCCAGAACATAAGGATGTGACTGCTGAAAGATGCTCACCATTGAAGCAGAGGCAGGTTTCCATGGCAACCATCCCCCAAAAGAATCCCAGCAGGTGCTGCTATGTCTCTTTATTCCTTGGCTCCCTGCCTGGTCAGAACTGGTGGGTGTCAGCAGAGAGACACTCAGTAGCATTCATAAACTGAGATTTGTGCTATGCCTCATTGCCCCTCATTTCATCAGATTGTTGCAAGCTGTAAAGCTTGCTTGTTTTCGTTTTTGTTTTTTTGATGGCAAGGATTTTGTTTCCTTCAGATTCATGGTGGCACAAGAGGACAGGGAAGTGAACGCAAGTCATTTTCTCAAATGTTTCTTTAATTAGCAGGAGTCTACTCTCAGTCTCCTGTTTGGACTCCAAAGATATTTTGGGGATTAGTGACAGGAAGCTCTGCTTAGTGGGTATGAGTGTCTTTATGAGGAAAACATCATTATTGTTGAGCCAGAAACAAGTCCCAGATGTGTTGGAGGATTAGGGCCGGAAGGGCTGATTTCTGTAGCCTTGCACTTTCAGGACTCTTGTTTACTGGGTCTCTCACCAAAGTGGCATACCCTTGCATGTCCTGTTAAACACAGCTGTGGAAAACCCTCCAAATGGTAAACAAGAGCCTTCTGAGACCTCAGAACCAGGAAAAAGTTAGTTTTTCTTCATGAACTGTGGTTTTTCCCTCCTGTTATTAAACAGGGGGCTTCTTATGTTCTTTGGTACCTCGGCGCTATGTATAATATTCCAAATGCGATTTTCCTCAGTCAAAAGATCTTAGTACAATATATTTTTCTATACTCCTTTTATGGCCTTTCTTAAAGCTATGATTTTATTAGAAATTGTCTTCTACCTTTATGATAACTAGAGATGGGGCCAGAATGATGGGCATATTCCTGGTTTATTGAAGAATCTCAATAATGACATAGTTTCCTCATAATTTCCACAAGCTGTGCCTGGTGATGTCTCTCATCCAGCAACATAGTCTTGTATTTATTTTTTATAGTCTTTTATTTGTAAGGGATTCATTTTGGCTTTAAAACTCTTGTTTTATTTTCCTAAAACTTCAGTCTCATTTTTCATTCCAATGATCTACTCTTTCTCAACTTTCCAACCCCACCACTGCCTCCATAGACAGGGCTCAACTGGCCAGGAATAAAAAGGGAGCGAGAATGAACAGCGACTGTCTAGGGCAGAGGTGTCATCCTGCGATGTCGCTTTTATCTGTGAGCCCCAAAAGATGCTGCTGACAAGAGGCCACCCCCACGCTGTTCTCCAAGGCACGAGTGGTTCCTGCAGTGGGTCCCGCTTTACCGGGCAGAGCTCCAGGCTGTGATGGTACATTTTATACGCGCCATAGTGGTCTCCAGCAAGGCCTTGACCATGTACCTCATCGTCTAACCCTGGCTGAGCTTTGACAAAGTGGACAAGGGAATCCAGAAATTAGCCCATCCATCTGGTCCTGAAGTGCACCTGCTATTTGTCTACTGGCCCCTATCCTAGTAGCACCTCCTTGGGCCCTGCGTTTGGAGGAAATGATATATTTCATAATAATGAATGCCACAGATAGCAAAACTACCTTCTTCAATATTGCTTTAAATTTTGTGCACTTTTGCATG
>PVJX010009060.1:0-62627 GCA_004027295.1 Dolichotis patagonum | reverse complement strand
TAAAAATAAATAAATACATAAATGGAATTACCAGAGCTCAAGCTAGAGGAATATGATGGCCTGTCCTTCCTGCCAGCTCATTCCTAAGCCTAGTCCTCACCAGAGCTGCAATCTGAGAGGCTATAGATCCAATCAGTTCTGGCAAATGAGTATTACCCACATAACCTCTTGTAACAAATGCAAGTATATTCAGGTCACTATAGATGTCTTCTCACAGCCGATCCATGTCACCTGTCATTCGGGTGAAGACAGTCAACATATCTATGCTACATTTCAGACTTTATGGTACATTTTGGACTTTATCATACACTTTGGAGTTTACCTAATGTTTCAGTTTCTGACATGAGGGAGACACTGCAATGTTTAGACATGCGAGTCTGATATATTTCACTTATGAGTATGGTCTCTAGTTGCATTCATTTACCTATGAAAGCCTCAAGTTTATCCTTTATAGCTGAGTAGTATTCCACTGCATACAAATACCACATCTTTTATATCCATTCTTCAGTCAATGGGCATTCGGGTTGTTTCTAAGATTTAGCTGTTACCAATTGTGCTGCTATAAACAAAGGTGCACATATATCACTGTGGTATGATATGTTTAATTCTTCTGGAAAAATACCCAGAAAGGGAATAGCTGGGTCCAATGGGACCACCAATCCTAGTTTTCTAAGGAAGTTCCACACTGATTTCCACAGTGGTTTTTCCAGCCTACAATCCCACTGACAGTGGGGAAGTGTTTCTTTTTTTCCACACAGCCCCGCCAGCATTTGTTAGTGGTCAGTTTTTTTCTGGAGTGAGATGGAATCTCAGTGTTGTTTTAATTTGCATTTCTCAAATGAAGAATCATGGCGATCATTTTCTCATGTTTATTTGCCATTTGTATTTCTTCATCTGAGAAGTGCCTACTCATCTCAGATGACTGTTTTTAGCTTAGGTCTTTGAATTTTGGGGTCTTGTTATTATTTTTTTAAATTCTTTATATGTTTTAGAAAGAAGTCCTTTGTCTGAGGCACAGTGGGCTAAATTGCTTCCTAATTCATGGGTTTCTTTTCACTCTGGTGGAGATTTCTTTTGACATGCAAAATCTTTTTAATAAGATGAGATCCCAGTTGTGAAATCTGGGAAATATTTCTTGTGCAGTTTGATCTTCTGTTTATGAGCTCTCTGCCTACTCCTAAGTTTTCACCTACTTTTTCTTCCAGCAGATTTAGTATTTCTGTTTTAATATTTAGATCTTTGATTCATAGCAAAATTATTCAGTCTCTGTTTCTCCCATGGGATTGTTTCTCCAGCATCTACTCAGAATGATCTCAGAATGTAACAAAATACTGCACATCAGGTTACATTCCATTTACAAAAAGGGGATGCCAAAAAATACATTCCTGGACTCTAGGATAGTTTTCTTCTCTAGGTTCTTAGAGGCCAATAGAGGTGTTGAGCAGAATAAGTGCAAACACCTAAAATGAGGACCCATTGACTTTTCCTTATGAAGCATCTGAACTGTCCCTTTTCTGTTTTAAAGACCACTCTGCTTCAAGTAGCTTCTGTGCATTCTGGCAAATGTAAGATACTGCGTGTCTGACATAGTATTGAAGGACAGTACAGTACATCGATGGCCCTGAAGATCCTGTGCTCTATGCATTATTTTGTCTACATGCCCTACGCACCCTGGGGTCCCCAAGTTTTTTATACTCTCCATAGCTTTATCTGTCCCAGAGCATTTTATGCTGTATACACTTGGGAAATAAACTTTCAGGACCAGTAATAGGCATTTAAAATGCTTCTCTTTGACAGCTCATTTCATTTGAATGTTGAATAGTATTCTACTGTCTGTATGATTCCTAGTTTATCCATTTAGCTTCTGAGTGACATGTTGGTTTCTCGCAAGTTATTAGGAATGAATCATGAAGCTGCTATTAGTGTTCTGTGTGCATACCTTCATGCAGAAACTGATGTGAGTAAATAGCAAGTATCATGATTGCTACATGACCTAAGAGTATGTTTCTTTTCACAAGAGACCGCTAAGTGGTCTTCAAAAGTTTGTACAGCTTTATATTTTCATCGAGAAAAAATAGAGGATTCCCACTCAAAACAAAACAAAACAAAACAAAAAATAAAGAAATGAAATAAACAAATAAGGATGTCTGAGGCAAGTCACATGAATAAGCTGCTCTCTTTTCCAGACCACTGGGCAACTGAGACCAGTCACATGGATAGGCAGAGAATTTTTATGTGACACTAAATCTCAATTCCGTTAAAATGAGAAATCTCTACAAAACAGATTGTTTGACTTCTGTGTTGCTCTGATTACATGATGAAAAATCCACCCCATCTTTTCATTATCTGCATAGCTAAATTGATTTTCTCTAACAAAAAATTTTCCCCTGATGTCCCAACAACTGGAAATGTGAAGTAAACAGCATTTGGATGGACATGTGCTTCAGCAGAGAGGTTAAAGTTTGGTTTCAGGTTCAGACAGCTCTGATCACAGCTTCTGCCTGAGCCGTTTATTGGGAGTCTGGCCTTGACCAAGTGGATGTGAGTTCTCATCCAGCCCTACTTTATGGTACATGTAGAGAAAATAGAGTCGTTGGCCTCCTAGGGTTATGACTAGAATTTAAGGGACTAATGTACACAACACAGTTAGCCCAGAGCCAGAGGCTTGGTAAGAACTCAGAAACATTTGCAGCTATTTGTTGAGATTTTATTCTTCCAGGCTGATTGTTCCTTATCCAAAATGCTTTGAACTACAAATCTTTCAGATTTCAGAAGGAGGGTTTTTTTTCTTTTTTTCTTTTTTCTTTTTTAGATTTGGGACTATTTTCACAGAGCTATCTGCTAAGAATCCCCATTGCAAAAGTCCCAGATCTGAAATGCTTCAAAAACCAAAACTTTTGAGCACCCTGTCAGCATTAAAAGTTTTGAATTTGGGGTATTTCAGATCTTCAAGTGAGTGATGCTCAGCCTGGATTCTTATCCTTCAAGCCCAAGTCATGTATTCTAAGAAACAGCTTGGGGGCCCCTCACTGTTTGTTGATAAACACCCAAATAGCAAACAGGTGCAGCCAGTGGCCGAGATCCAGGGCATCTGTCCCTAAGCTGCTTGCTGTGATGCCCACTGGCAGGCTCTGTCTTTGACTTTCTGTGCCCCAGAACTGGTACAGTGCTGGGTGGAGAGAAAAGCTTTGGGAATTCTCAGTGTCCTGACTGTATGGGGAGCCCTGCCACTCACCGTGAGTCCCAACGCGGGTACTGAATTCAGTCAGGTAACACCACATGAGCAGACAGGACCTAGAAACATCTGTCCACCTCTGGCTTCTCCTGGCTCAACCATGAGGACTCTCACTCCTCTGCTCAGTCCCCATAGCATTTGGACATGGATGCTCTCTGCCGAAGACCATGTGGCCACTGCCTTTTGATCCAGAAACATCTGCCTCCCATCCTTCAGGAGCCAGCTCCTGGGCCTAAAGTCAGTGAATCTGCATGTCTGCACCCTGAAATACCTATTCCAGCCTAGGTAGAAGCACTCTTGTCTCCCTAGCTACTTCCTCTAAAATCCTCATCCCAAGACACCTGAACACTTTCTAGAAATTTCTGATGCAGACTTTTAATTTGGGCAGGACCTGGGGTCCAGGGAAAAGTGGATATGGGAGAAAATACATTCCTCTTCATCTAACAGTCAGAGGAAGACAGTCCCAAACAATGACCACACCATCCTCACAGCAATGGTGACAGCCATTTCACACTTATCACACCCCGGTACTATATTGAGGCCCTGAGATTACAGCCAGGTTCATTAGAGAACCATCTGTTAGAAATCAGCATGGAACAGCAGATGTGATTGCTAGGATGCAGTCTCGGGTGGGGGCAGGGATACCACTTCACTGCTGGGGAAAAAGTCCAGAAGACACAGTTCCTGATGCTTTTGCCTCTGTGCCACTCAGCTTCCATCTTGTCACAAAACCAAGGATCTTCATTTAAGCAGTATCAGCAGTGAGATGCATTTACAAGACCTGAAAGCCCAGCAACATTAGAGCAGGAAGAAGAGCTCTGGCCACGTAGAGCTTAGTGAGTGCCAACCAAGAAGGATAAGTCTTCAATGCCTGTCATCCCTCAAGTTCTCCTGGTGAGCATGTGGTGTACATCTTAAGTGTTATCCCTTTTCACAGGTGAGGAAACTGAGGCTCAGAAGTGGAGTCCTTGCTCAGGTGCATTATCCTGTAACTAACAGATATGGTGACTGTCTTGTTTTCTCCTGATCGAGTATTCCTGGGCTACAAGACTTTCCGAGGTGGGTCCCAGGCCAATCCAGTCTGGCTGATTTTGACTTTGGAGTTATACCTGTCTGGTAGGCTTCATTTCTTCTTCAAGCCACTGGACCACTTCCTTCATTGTCTGCTCATTTATTGAGTCACTGCCATTTATCAAGACAGTACATTTGCTCAGCAGCTGTTAGGTGCCAGGCACAGTCCTGGGCACTACAGACACAGTGAAAGAAATGCACCCAAAATCTACAAACCCAGCTCTGCGGAGCTGTAGCACCTCTCTGGTTACAATACAGCTGAGTATCCATTCTCAGGACTAGTTAAGTGTGGCTATTCTTAAGAATAAAAGACATCAAGTGATCTCTCTGTGGCTTTTGGTCCCATATCTTTCTGAACAGGATCTGGATTAACTTCTGGAAGGATGCACATGCCAAAGGCTCAGCAACTCTACTATGCCCCTTCTTCAATGTAGAAATAGGATGTCTGAAGAGGCATTGTGATCACAGCACACACAGGCAGGAGGGTTATAAATAGGGGAAACTTGGACTGGAGCAAATTCCTGTGGGCTGCAACTAGGAGAAGCCCTGGCAGCTGAAAGAGTTTGCAGTTTAGCACAGATACAGTGCGTGCTCCGGGACAGAGCAGAAGGTGTACAGACTTTGGAACCAGCTAAACTCCAGTTCAAAGCCAGACAGTCCCCTTTCTCATTGGATGATCTTATTGCATGTGTCTTCACATCCAGGTTTTTATATTTTCTGTAGAATTAGGATTTGGATAAAAGCAATTGTCCCATCACCTGAAGCAAACCAAAGCACTAATGACATCATAAAGCCAGCCCATTGCAAAGGACAGAACTCTCAGCCTCTTATATTTAATTAGCAGCCATTTTTATACATGTATTATATTCCATGAACTGTTCTGATGAACAGGCATTCACACATTGATTCACTTGATCAAATATCCTCTTTCCAGATGGAGGAACTGAGGCACAGAAAGACCAATGAGCTGGTACAGAGTTCAAAGGTAGTATCAGGGCTGGGATGTGGATTCAGGGCAGTGCAGATTAAAGGAGAATCTGTTTAGTGAGGACTTTAGAAAAAAATCCCACATGCCTCTACCCAGGCAGCTTCCTATGTTAGCAAAACCAAACAGCAGCCAGGTGGCGAGAGTGTGATGGTGTTGTGTCAGGTGGCAATGGGCATAAACCTAGACTCATGGTCACACCACTTACCACACCTGGCATCCAACCAGGCTTCCTGGGCCCAGGTGATAGGTGTTGTGGGGGAGGCAAGACTGCCAGCCAATGGGCAGGGAGGACAACCCCCAGGGTCAGGTTTAAAGGACCCTGTTGGCCTGCTCTCTTTCTTCTTGCCTGTGCCATGCAAATGTTCTGTCCTGCTCTGAACCTGGGAGTTCCTCAAGGGCATTTTTCACTATCTCTTGAGCTGTTCTAGCATTTAAATATCTTGACACTGAATCTAGCCACCAAACAGAAGGGCTTGTCTCCCCTCTGCAGGAACACTATGTTATTGGTTGATTTCTTGATGACAGCCATTCTTTCAGCCAAGTTATAAATGACCAAAAAAGAGGATAGGTACTAAGAAGTTGGAAGAAGGTCTTCAAATTGAAAAGGGAAGAGATGGGAAGGGGGGAAGGGAAGGAAGGGAAAGGATGTGTAGAAAGGAACTGAAGAAAAAATTGGAAATGGAGCTTTTGAAAGTGTGGAGGGGAAGGAGGGTAGGGGGAAGGGGCAAAGTTTAACACATGACATTCACGTGCAGATTCCCTTGTGTGAATGTGACTGTTACTACAAACATGTACTTCAAACATGTACTTCTAACACGTTTTTTTAAAGCTTTATGTTTTTCTACAAAACACTTTTTTCTGACTTGGAAAAAGAAAGTACCTTTGAGTTAAGTTTGGGCAGGTGTTTGAATGCTGAGACCAGGAGGCCAAGTCATGAGGGAGGCCTGGGTTTCCACAGGAAAACTTCAGTGGGCTCTGAAGTCCTGCAAGCCAGGGCCTGAAGAGGGGGAGGTGGCAGAGGGAGCTGAGCTGTCCCAGGAGCACATCAGCCAAAGCATGCTTCCTCCTCTCAGCAGTCTGAGAAGGACTGAGTGACTGCTCTGCCCCTCGGTGCTGTCCTTGATGGTCTGGCCTGGAAGGGAACCAGTGCTCTGTTCCCTGTTGGCTCTGGGCAGTAGGTGGGACACGGTGGCAGGTGTCACTCACACTTCAGCCTGGGCAGCCCTGAACAGACCCTAAGGTGGGTGAAGAGTAGCTGTTTCCTGTGGGCCATAGACTTTCCTGTGGCTGCTGCCCCACTGTGCTGTACTTGGGAACCAGTCCCCAGCTCCTCCCAAGGACACACCTGGTGCTGACCCAGAGCAGCTGTGAGGACTCTCAGGTGCTGTGGGAACTTTGCTGAGTGCTGGCTCCAAAGCCGGGCTACCTCTTCCTGAGGTTTGGGGCCAGCAGGCCACTGGCTTCTACCTCTGTGCAAAACTAGGTGTTTAGCAGTTTGAAAACTTGGGCTTCTGAGTGACCAGACCTTGGCAGTAAGCAGATGTGGGTTACAGAGGACATAAAGGGATAACTTGGGCAACATTCTGGAAGGGCTGGGTCAAGTGCCACTTGAACTCTGGTGTCTTCCCCCATGGACCATCAGCTACGGGGGCCCTGGGGCTTGTTCTCCACTACCCTGCAGGTGTCTATGTCCCAACTTGGGCTGTTCCCTGACCCCTTGCTGATGGAAAGGGTACCCAAAGTGTACGGAGACCTAAAGGCTATGCCACCTGAGACTCTTGAGAACCCCAAGACAGTTTCTTCTGAACCAAGCCTTTCTACTTGATGCTATCACAGCTATCTACTCAGCATTCTTAGTAGCCTCCTGGCAGCCTGGCTTCCTCAGTCAGTTCTAGGCAGCTGGGAGTGGTCAGGCCTCAAGCCTGGCCAGGTTTTTTGCCTGATTAGTGTCAAATGTTGGCTTTCATGGTGAAGGGTTTCCAGCTGCTGTTGGGAGGAGTCTCATTAACTAGAGTACATTTCCCAGGTGGAATGAGATCCTGAGGCCTTCCTTTGAAAAGCAACTATCATGGTCATCTCTCCTGTGCAGGCTCTAGCAGCCATCCTCTTTCCAGTCACACCACGGTGGCTCTGTATCCAGTTTCTAGTGGCAGCGTTCCATATGTAATAAAGAGCTATGTAAAGTAGGAAGTTGCTCCCTGGAAAACAAGTGGGTTTTGTAACGAGAGCCACACTTTGAATAGGTGTGCATCCAGTGTCAGTTTTAAAGCCAAGTTTTCTAAATAAGAAGAGCCTAAATCTATCCTAGTATAAGCAGACACAGAACTATGCACACAAGCCTTGTTAAAACTCCCATATAATTGGGCTGAAAAGTTTAATGATGTGTAGTCATTCTTGAAGTGTCAAATCTCAAAGGACGATGCATGGACTAAGCAGAAAGGCATCATGGAAGGAATATTCTAGCCCTCTGCATCATTAGATCTAGCTTTCAGAGCAAGGGCTGCATTGTTGCCTTTCTCTCCCCTCACTTTCTGGGCCCCTATATATGCTATAAATACTCTTTTATTATGGGTGTCATGGATCTAAACACTCCTATGGACCAGAGAGCTAAGGGGTACAGAGGACCAGGTAGGATCAGACAGATAAAGGTGGGCTGTGGACAGCAGCAATGGATCGTGGTATGGGGAACAAAACTCACTTCAGCCCTGAGGCTCTGCAGAAATGCAAATCCTCCTCTCCCATCTTGCCAGACTATGGCCTTCTTTTCAACAAAATCTGGGTGTCTGGAATTCTCTCATCCTGGGAATTTAAGGTCATTATGGTAAAACTGTGCAGTCAAAATTAGATCTAGCAGGCTGGACTTGAGCCATTTAAGTGGGAACTCCAGATATTCTTTTGCTTCTGGCACTGGCTGTTGTCCCTTTCCTGCCTGTACAAAGCAAATGTGTATCTGTATCCAATTGGAGCTGATGAAGTCAAAGTGCTAAAATGCAATTTTGGGTGTAAGTGCTCTGGCAGAAGAATAGAGCCGTGTATTATCAATGAGCCTGCTCCTGTTGAATGCCCCCCCCCCACCTAATGTGCCATTCTCTCTCAAATCCGAAAGGATCACCCAACATGGGTAGAGCTATATAGTTGGAAGCCAGAGCTGCCCTTGAGATGCCATCTTATGGAGAACTCACCTCTAGGGTTACTGAGGGCCCTCAGGTGACCCTGGATGAGGCAGTGTTGGTCCCATGACAGGCAGGGGTGGAGGCAGTGGGTCTGGTTGCAGCTCATTCATTGAATAGCACAATGTACAGGTTTGGCAATAACTTCCAAGCACTCATGTGTTTTCTAATTGCTCTGCCGAGTGGTATGGATTGAGAACTGGTGGTCAACTTAACCCCAGCTGGATTACATCAGCATGGTGCTGAGTGGAGATGTTTCACTTGAGGAAGGTTGCCAGCATAAATGGAGACGTGGAGAAGGAGAAAGGAGAACGTTAAGGCATGATGGCGTTGAGATGTTGCGGTGTTGTGGATTCTCCTACGTGTTGCTGTTTGAGCCATTGGTTCTCCTGGAGAAGCTCTGGCCCTCACATCAAGCATTGCTTCCTGGCTTCGGAGGGGAAGACGTGTGCCACTTGGTCTCTAGGATGAACTCGTCACACTGGCTTTCTGGCATGTACTCGACTGTGCTTGTCATTGGAGGAGCTCGGGGCCTCTGTGTCACTGAGGATGGCTGTGGTGCTTTTCAGGACAGCCCAGGTCTTTGTTGTGTGACTTCTCGGTTCCAGCATAGACCCCTCAACCTATCAATACAGCTCCTTCACCCTGCTGGCATAGACTTCCTAGTTTCCACCACTGACCTTTGGGCCTTCCCAGCATGGATCCGCAAGAGACTGGTGTGAGTCCTTCTTGTAGGCTCTAGATCTCCAGTTGGACTCATGGGAGGAATTGTCATGGGTTCTGGGTTTTTGTCTGAACTCATGTGGGACATTGCTGTGGGATTTAGGTCCTTGACTATCCTATGTCTTTGGTTTTGTGAGTAGATTTCCTGCATTTTCTTGCATTAACTCTGGGTGGTGACCATCATAAAAATAACATTATAAACTCCATGTCCTGATTATAATTGTTCCCTGTGCAACCCCTGACTACAACCCCAAAGATCTCATTTTGTTCTAATGTACACTTTGCAATAAGGCCTGAAATGGGCTGCTAACATAGAAAACATTAAGTGTATGCATAAGGCAGATAGCTGGGGGAAGGGCTGAGACAGTTGGGTAGTCAGCTGTATTTAATGAAACTGCACACAAAAATGGTAAACTGTGACTTCAGGCCAAGCATATACTTCCTCGTGCAACAGGGAATGCAGCTACTCACTAAGTTGTAGAGTTCTGAGGAAATTATAAAACAAAGTAGCCAGTTTTCAGGATCATTTTACTGTTAACTCTGTTTGAACTGGGTTATTGCCTGGGCTCTAACTGGGTATATTTTTAACTTCACAGAGCAACCTGTGATAGGTGTCCACTAAATGAGCAATTGTGCTACTCTGCTTGATTACATGACTAGATTGAGAAGCTTTGGTGGTAATTCATTTGGGACTCTGTCTAGAAATCCAGGGAACTATTCTTTCTAATAAATTCTCATGATCTCCTTTTGCTCATAAGATTGTTGTCTGTGGAACTATGATTGTGATGCACATGGTGACACCAAGATTCCTTTAAAGTCCATTTGTACCTTGGTATAATTTTTCTTTAATTTTAAAGAGAATAAAGTCTAAAACAGAATGAAACCAGAAAAAAGTGAAGATGATACAGTATTTCCAAACAAGATAGCAGGAAATCAACAATGGTTATTGTAATGCCTCTTGTTATCTTCAAAATTGTTGCCCATACCATCAAACATAAACAAAATGGAACAGAACAAAACCCATCAAAATAGAATATTGAAGAAAACAATAAAGCAGAACAGAGAGAACAATGGTGGATTTAAATACCATGACAGAAGGTAATCCCCCATCATTGCTAGATTGCATATGGTTATCCTCTAAATAGATACTCAGACTACCAGCATTAAGCCTGCAAAGTCCATCAAACAATACAAGAATTAAGCTGTTTTTGTATCTCAGTTGCTATCAGCTCAGCCAGTGATCCTCTGAATGAGCTGGTTGCATAAGGGAGTGGGGGAATGGCTCACTTGGGAAAGGTGAAGTGGCTTTTTGATTCTCTTTCAGGCCTCACATGTGACTGCCTTTGCATCACAAGAAGAGGAAATTGGCCCATGGTCCAGAACTCATGACAAGTAGGCTGAGTACAAAATGAATTTTTTCAGTAAGAAATGGAAATCATGGAAGTTACCCAGAAATTTAGTGACCTTTGGGCATTATGAAGTGTTTTAGAACAAAGCTGGTCTTATGGGAGAAGCTGAGAACTGAAGCTCAAAGTGGATACCAGATCTTGTTCTATAGAGACAACAATGCCCCATAGTGGATGAGAAACCTTTTCTGGTGCTAAAAGGCAGATTTCTGCATCTAGTGCAAGCCTGAAGCTTCTTTCCTGTGTGAACTCTCAGGTGACTGAGAATCAAGGTACACTGGCAGGGATGCTCTGTGTGTGAATGTCTGGGATGAGAATTTGAATACGAGGTCCCTCTCCTGCATAAGCCCTCCAGTCTTCCTCACAGAGGACGCCAGAATCCTGACAAAGAGAGCTGGAAACACTACTTCCCTAGGTG
This sequence comes from Dolichotis patagonum, assembly GCA_004027295.1. Taxonomy (NCBI): domain Eukaryota; kingdom Metazoa; phylum Chordata; class Mammalia; order Rodentia; family Caviidae; genus Dolichotis; species Dolichotis patagonum. The sequence continues at coordinate 51,616 of PVJX010009060.1, read as the reverse complement.
ACCCAACTGTGGTTCCAGGTTCTATGACTACACTTTTTCCCTGGTGGCACTCCACGACTTTAATTTGCATGGGAGGTTCTGGTTCTAAATGTAACTACCCATAGAAGAAACTTAATAGGGCAACTTGTGAATAATCAGGCATGACATATTCTTAGGGTTTAGTGTTTGATGGCAGCCACTGACATTGACTGCACTAGTGTGATAACATCTGATGGCTAAATGAATTTTACTAAGTGGAATGTCGAAATTAGGGTCCTGGAGGAAATAGGTACCTGGCAGTATGTTTAATCTGATGTGCAGGATGCCAGTCAGTAGTCATGTGATGGCAATCACGGAGTGCACCGGAAAACCTCAGGTGGTCCTTGGGGTGAGCCTGAAAGAGGACTGGACTTAAACAGGGTCTCTGTCCAAATGGCTCCCACCATAAGTACTCAGGTGTCTTATACTATGCTAAATTCCCTTTCTGAGTTGTACCTTGGGGTCCATGCTACAAGATCATTTTGCAGGTGGTTAATCAAGACAGAATGGCATATATGACATATTATAAATTTCAGTGTCAGATAGCAATCAGAGGGTGGCAATTCTTCATCTTGGATGATGCTTCTCATTTGGAACTTCCAAATCACTGCAAAGCATCAAATTCACCAGATATCTGAGCTTCCTTTTCTGTGCTTCATGTCCATGACCTCCCTCCAGAAAGCCCCCAGGTAGGAGGGTCATCAAGGGAGCTGATGGGGTTCCATTACAAATGAAGCAGTTGAAGCTTTAGATTCCCAGAGGCTCTGGGGCTTTATTTTATGTTAAACTTTAGCCTTTGTTGGTTTTTGCCTTAATTCAAGTACACTTCCAACAGAGCCCAGCCCCTTTCTCTATGCCACATTCCTGGGTCTGTAGCCAGAAAATAAGCGAATTGTTCCAGGGTCAGGTGGCCATCTGGGTCCAATCAGCTGGGCCCTGGAGCTGAAGTCACATGGTACAGGAATGTGACTCCTGGTCATCAGCTTGGATCTGGGCAGTTTCAGTTCCCAGGACACATGTGGTATGCAGGGTGATTGGTATCTAGTGTCTTACAGAAAGTGACTGTGTGTTGTCTGGAAAAAGCTACTGAAGTCTGTTGTCTCTCTCGTGTCTAAAGGAAGTGGCTGAGGACCTGGGGTCCTGTCTTGTAACGGGATATCTGCTTTCCTGTTCCTCACTCAAGGCAATGGTCGAAGTCAGACACACCCACTTCTAAGAACCTCTCTAAGTGTCTAGTGAATCCCTAAAAGATCTTCATATCGACCCGAGATCATAGGTTAGTCTCCCCAGGGCATATGCTAAACAGGGGAAGGCAAAATCTTTTACATATGTGATCAGCAAAGTAACCTGCCATCTGCTTTGCGTCTGGTTTTTCTGTGACCTCAAGTGTGGCCTCTTAGTGAACATTCCTGTGAGCTCTCTGGGAAACTGTGGCTGTTGAGTGAGCTGTGTAAATATTGGTTACACCCAGCTGACTGGAGCTATGTCTTCTTGCCTCTCCTCACCTGCCTGTGAGGTCTGCTATCACTAAAGGGAGATCTCAGTCTGATAATGGATTTGTCTCACAGTTTCAGCAGCTTTTGCCTTGCATCTCAATGCCCTTGTTCCATGCATACATGAAGGATTAATTCTTCACGCAAAATGGTCCCTTTCACTGGGTAACATCTCTGCCTATCCCTTATTTCCCACTGTGCAGTCAGCCCTGCCTGACATAAGCCTAGCCACTTATGCTTTTGAAAGCTATATTTGAGTTTCCCAGACAGTACAGCTGGGTGACATTCGCAGTTCAACAAGCTTCTGAATTTATGGTGCATTAGAATTTTAAGTCGCTACGGTGATATTTACTGGCTCCTAATGAATCCACAATCCTTAAGTTGGAGAGTTTACTCTGCTCTTTTGGTTTAGGCTCATGAAAACTGCAGAATAAACATGCCTGCGTGTATGTTCTGAACTGCTTCTAGTAGATTCCCTGGGATGAGATTGCTAGATTCAAGAGCGCTCCATGTAATTCCCACTCGATGTAATCAGAGTGACCTTCAGGGAACAATGTATTTTCTACTGCTAGTAGTGGCCTTTTCATTGAAGCCAAAGGTAGAATGGAACAAACATCATGCAGGGGATTCGAATTCTTTTTATAAGGCACGTGATCCTGTTGTCATGTTGGCAGGCAGTTTAAGATTGTGTGAAGACAATTATCTGAATTTTAATGTCTGTATAGTCCCTTCACCAACCTTTAAGATTCATTAGCTATCAGCTAAACTAGGAGTTGAGTGTCTCACTGAATCCTTGCTCTGCTTTTTCAGCTCCAGGGTTGAGCATCCTGCAGCCATGCCCAGCAAAGGGTCATCTCTGTCCTCAGTTGGCAATCCTTTTGAGCAATCCTTTAGTTGGAATTTCTAAGTGCACATGTAACAGGGAAGCTGTTTGGATGGGATAGAAGTAGTGTCTGGCAAAGCTGTGTCTTTGGACTGTGGAGCAAGATGTGTCCTTGTCTGGATCCATCCTCTGCTTCACTAATTTAAGGTTATGAAGTTATCTGTGCTCTGAATGCGTCCCTGTTGGGCATGTCTAGCAAACCATGAAACCCACAGCCATCATGGCAGGATTGCACATGGGATGCTACAGCGGCCTTGCTCAAGGAGCCGGGTGCTGCATATAACTCCACAGTTGTGGCCCCTCTGAACTGGGTTTTCAACAGTTCCGTGACATCCTTGCCTGTCTCTCAGTGACAAGCCAGAACACTCTTGAGGCATTTCCCCCAGCCAGCTAATCAGATGGCAAACTTGGGAATGTGTACAGCTTGCTGCCACTTAGGGAGCTTTATGAGAGCCCTTAATATCGGTCCCCTGCCCCTCCCCCAAAGCTGGTAACACAGCAGGGAGAGAGTGGAAAGCCTGGGAATCTGTGAACACCAGAAAACAGGATGTCAGTCTAATCTGAAGCCTCAGATTAGAATCTAGCAATCTCATTCCCCAGGAATCCTCTGGTGGCTCCTAGGCCCTGGAAACTTTTTTGGGGGGATGACACTTCCAGAAGCAGACAGGTGCCTGGCACTGGTGCTATTGGATCATTCAGCATGAGAGCTTCCCCCGTGTGCCAGGCTATGCTCCATGGCATGGAACCCTATCTTTACCTGTCTGCAGATGTATTTGGCTAAGGATTAAGCACAGGTGCTAATCTTAGTTACCTTCTACCACGTGATTTTGAATAGCCTTGGCCATTTTTGTTCTCTATAAAATGGGGACATCTGAGTGTCATGTGTTCTTGAGATTTAAGCTGTGAGGCTGAAGATCATGATCCTCTCATCATAAATCTTGCCTGTCCACCCCGACATGGAGCACTTGCCCTCTGCCTTTGAAAAGAGCCACAGGTACCAAGGCAAGAAACTGAAAGGCAGAAATGCAACAAAAAGGCTCCAATGAACCCGCTCCCCTTACTGCCTGTGCAAGTTGAAACTTTTGCTGGAAAATCATCACTTGCAGTCCACAGTATCAACCTCAAAATCACTAGACTAACACCACTTACCACTGGGCATGCTTTGAACCAACATAGGCAGTACGATCATGTGAGTGTAGGTGAGTTAGGGTTTTTCATGAGTTGGGTGGACTTCCTGGCCTCACCTCTAGAGTCTCAATGCAACAGTGTGGGTACCCTAACAATGACAGAGCCTCAGTCCCTTAAGTGACTGTGGTTGCTCCTGGCTCTAGGATTGCATATCACTGAATGCTCCGATGGCTGTGTGTCTGTGACTCTAGACTGCTGGTCCCTGACCGTAGACTGCATGCAGGAAGCCAGAATTAGGTTCATGTTGTCAGCCTCCATTCCTCCTCTGAAGTGATGTACCTCTGATTGGAGAGGGACCTCCAGGTACTGACTACTGGCCAACCTGCTTTGACATTTGGAGGCGGGAGAGAGCATCTCTGCTTTGTGAGTGAAGTTCTCGAGGTCACCCAGTGCATAAGCGGAAGCAAGATTACAAAGTGTAGATTTAGAAGCTGTGTTCCTGCTTTGTGCCCCTGCCTCTGACTCCCGGGCAGCATCTATGCAAAGCAGATGCACGGCTTGAGAGAACAGTGGGCTGTGACAAGTAGGTTCTGGGAGCAGGGAGAAGGCGAGGGTCCCATGGTTTGGTTTATTTTCTTCACCCAGATCTTTATGGTCTTGAAATCAGACCCTCACCCCAATTTAAAGGCACAGCCCAAAAATGGGCATCTGAGATGCTTCTGTGCTTCTGTGATGAAGAATAAAAAGGCAAGAAACATATGAAAAAATGTTCCTCGCTGTTCATTCAAGAGAGGCTCCTTAGAAAAACACTGAGAATCCATCTTCAGAAAGAATGGCTATTATAAAACAACCAATAATAAACACTGTCAGGGCTGCAGGCAAAAAGGAAGCCTTCTCCACTGTTGAGAGTGTGCACTGGTGTAACCACTGTTGAAATCAGTGTGGGATTCCTCAGACTAGGACTAGGTCTCCTTTGAGCCAGCTATTTCCTCCTCCTCGGTAGCTTCTCAAAAGAATTGAAAGCATCATATCACAGTAATATATGCACATCCAGGTCTCTAATAGCACAGTCTGTAACAGCTAAGTCTTGGAAACAGCCCAAACACCCATCAGCCAATGAGTGGATAAAGATTTTATGTCCAGTGGAGTACTCCTCAGGCATAAAGGATACAGGTGAGAGATGTATAGCTATACAAAAGAATGTTGACCATACACAAGTAACATAAATTGGAAACACATGTAAATATCCAGTCTCTTTAGTGTGAGAAACTGAAAGTAAATAAGAATCACTTTATACTGAGTACAGTGAAATGGGCAGAAATTGTTCAAAAGGGAACTAGGGAGGAAGAGGAAAAAGGATAAAATGGAAACAAGTTTTAAATTTATAAATAAGGAGGGGAGAAGAGTTGAAAACATGGGAAGGGAACTGTAAGAGGCATGAAACCAAGATATATCATGTATGGGTAGAAATACCCTATGATGAATGAACTTAATAAAAATGCTACTTTTGAACAGCAAAAAAGCCTGCACATGAATTCAGTTTTTCTGGCATACCATTGTTACTTCTGTTGAACCTGAGTAGTTTCTTCCATGAAAATGATCTTGGGAAAGCTTTCACCTTGGGAAAGCTAAGCCTTGATCACTCAGTTAATCTTGAGTGCTGCTCAGAGTTGGTAGGCTGGAGTGGAACATCTGTTAGTGTGAATAAACTTAGCTTTAATAACACTGAGGCCTGGGGATTTAGCTCAGCAGCATGAGCACCTGCCTGACAAGCTCGAGGTTGTGAGTTTGATCCCCAGTGCCAAAAAAAAAAAAAAAAAAAAAAAAAACACTACCTGATGGATCAGACCTGTGTCTGCCCAAATCCCTGAGTCTGCTCTCCTAGCTTTATCTATTTTTTAGATGTATGCTGAGAACTTGGAGAGGCAAAGAACTCCTCTAGTACACGTCTATCCACGGAGCACTGCTTCTCTTGGAGGGCTGACCTTGGGTGGCTCCCAACTTGAATGATAGGCTTTGAGCAAAGTGTTTCACCTTGGTTTGTGTCTTTTTTTCCCTTGTCGTATGCTGTTCTTATTACTGTGATTTTGGTGTAATTGAAATTTGGTGTCATGGTGCTTTCAGCCTTGCTCTTTTGACTTGGGGTTGCCTTGGCTCTTCTGGGTCTCTTGTGTTTCTGTATGAATCTTCCTAGATCTGTCAAGAATATTATGGGGATTTTTATGGAAATTGAATATAGTTTTAGATCACTTTTTGTAATAGGAATTTTCATAATGCTGTACTTACCCAGAAATATGGAAGAGCTTTTCACTTTCTAGTGATTTTTAGTTATCTGTAAAGACTAGAGATTTTTTTTTTAATCTCCTTGGTTAGGTTGATGAGTAGGTATTTTCTGAATCTATTATGCATGGAATTTATCCTTGGTTTCCACCAATAATAAACTGCTTGAGGAAAAAGCAGTCTTTAAATGTTGACTTTCGTATCCTGCTACTTTGTTGAATTTTTGGTGAAGTCCTTAGGGCTTAAGTATAGCATTGTATAATTTTGAAATAAGCATTTGTCTTCTCTTCCTACTGATTCTCCTGTCCTTTCTCTTACCTAATTGCTCTAGCTAAAATCTCCAGTACCACATTGTCTACAAGGATAAGAAAGAACAGTGCAGTCTGACTGCTGATTTTGAGGAAATGCCTTTCATGTTTCTCCCGTCCATATGATGATGTACCTTTACTGTTGCTGTAATACCCTAGTGATGTCTGTTTTTACTGAAGTAGTTTATATTTCTTTGAGCAAATGAAAGATAAGAAAATAGAGGAATAACAATTGTAGCAAAAAGAGGGCAATGCTGTCAGGAAAGGCAAGTACTATGTCTTAAGGACAGAACGCTAAATGGATTGTAAAGAGCAAATACTCTGAAGCCAAATGACCCATTAGGAGAACTGAGCAAATGCCATGAACCAGTGAGGGACAACACATGTGCCGGGAGAGACAGTTGTCTACTAATCATGTTAATGTGATGTCTGTGTTCTGCCTCTTACAATTTAATTGACAAGATTGTTAACCTACCCTCTGAGTGTTCAAGACTCGCAGATAATCTTAGGCTGGCGGTGGAATTTTTTTATATGGTATTTTTGTACATGGGAAGCATGCTCAGAAGCTTGTCCTCGTCATCCAGTGTCCTCCCTCCATTGCCCAGTGAGCAATTCGATGTCTTCAAGCAGTAAGTCCAGGACTCGCTGCCTAGCTGTCCTCTGGTAGCATCCTGTCTTTTTGCTTCACATATAGAAAGGTAAGACTTGCCCAATGGGACTGAAGAATTTCTTCCTGCTTCCCATGACCTATCATTCATTTTGTTTCTTTTTAGCCTTTTGACTTCCCACACAAGAGGATGCAACATTTAAAAACCTGTGTCCAGTTTCACTTAAAACCTTTTAATCAGAAGGAAATGAAGGGAAAGGAGAGAATGTAAATAGATCATGGTGCAGCGTAAGTGCGCAGTGGAAGCCACAGGTGAAACAGGAGGCATGACTATGACTCATGAGTCAGCCAGTTCTGAAGGGAAATAACTTGTGCTCACACTGGGACATGAAGGATCCTTTTTTAAAATGATCTTCACAGGGTTCTGTGCAAAAGTTAAAAAGAGTGCTGACTGGCAAAGTGACAGGAGTTTAATGAGGTAGTCTCATGTTGCACAAATGTGGGCATCCCCTGGTACTGAGGGTCAGTGGATAGGCTTGGGGCTCCACAATATGAAGGACTTGCTCATAAAACACATGCAAGAAGCTGCTCCCATGGGGGGGTTATTGGCAGTTATTTGATACTTCCTGTTTGCAGGGACTTCACTTACCTCAAACCCATTGTCTGAGGCAAGGAACTGTTCTCAATCTTCCTTGTTGGAGCTTTTCAGGAAGGCCCTGAGTGCACCCTTCCAGTTCTTGATGGTCATCACTGTCTCAGTAGGTGTAAGAAGGGATAACAGACTTGCTCACTCTGACAGGTGATCTAGGGCCTGTCCACTAGTAAATCATATGGCTTGTCATAGGTTTGAGTCAGCTCTTTGAGTTACCACATGTTCCAAACTCTTCAGGGCTGGATGTTGGATCACTGGAGTGATGAGGATTTAAGGAGTTAGCTGTTGGATCCTGTGTTGCAGCCTTGCTAGCTGGTGTTGTGTGTCCTGAGCAGCCCAGGAAGCCTGAATTGCTCGGCTGACTCGGCAGTGATGGTGTCAGTAGTCCCTGTTTGTTGCTGCAATGTGTAGAACACCAGTGAGAACTGGATAAGGAAGCAGTGGTGCATGTCCCGGTACCCTACCAGCACTCCCACTGCAGAGGGCCACTCCTGACTTTGAGCATCGTGGCTTGATGTTGTAGCTCTGGAAATGAGCAATCTACTTTCTGCATACAGGCCTATTTGCCTAGAACAATTCTGGACTTCATTGTCCAATGTGGTATCTGTGGATAAAGTGATTACAGTGTAAATGAAGTAAAACATGACTGACATGCAGTTCCTCAGTGACACTGATCACATCCCATGTGCTCAGTGGCACACGTCGCTGGTGGCTATGAGCCCTCAAGCAGCATGGAGACCAGACCCTTCCACAGACCCTGACTGGCATTGCTCTAGGTGTTTTTGGTTCACGTACCAATGTTTAACGTTTGACATAATTTTTATGCAGTATTGACCACTGTATGTCACAGTGTTCTGGGGTTTCTGCATGTTATATTCTGACCCGTCTCACCTGCCTGGCTGTCATGGTGTGTAGGTGTATCTCTGCATAAATCATCTCCTTTCAATGGCACTTGGGCAATTTCCAGTTTCTTTCCATTACAACAAAGGGTGCTCAGAACATCCTTGTCCATTGTGAGGGAGCCCTGGGTTGATTTAATTGAGGGTGGGATATGGTGTAGGCCAGTGAGAGAAATACTCCACTAAAGCTCCTTTGTACCCCCCAGAACTACTCTGCTGGCACTGGGCATGCTCAGAGGGACAGGACATCAGCACTCTGGTGATGCAGGCAGCATGGCAGGGGTGCCCCTGTGTGTTTTATGGTACTTCTGGAGGAGGGGATCAGATTTGCCAGTTGGCCTCCCAGGTCAAACCTTGTCGCAGTCAGTTTGGAAAGCTATATTAAATGGGTCAAAGGGTGTGAGTGGTGTGGTGTGACTGGCAGACTCGGGCTGTGGAGGAAACGGAAACCAGTAGTGGATCTGGAAAGGCAGTCGGGGCAGCACTGTGTGGGTGCTCTGGGTCGCACCCTTTAATCCCCAGTAAGGCTGAGAGGCAGGCACATGTTACAGGTGGGGAAGCTGGGGAACTTCTCCAGCCAATTTCCTCAGAATACTCTGGCTGGTGAGTGACAGCTGGGACATGAAATTGACATGACGTTCTCAGTCCTAACCCATGTCCTCAGTCTTCCCTTCACATGGGCAGGCATGCAGCCTGCACACAGAATTCCCTGTGTCCCTCCCTGGCTTCCCATGGGATCTTAGTCCAAACTAAGAATGGAGCTCTGCATGTCTGTAGGAATGATGTGCCAGACTTTGTCTGAACCTAGCAGCTTCCCCCGATGTCCTCCTATCCACCATAGGAGTCCAAGTAGTTTTGGAGCCTCTTGTTGCATTTTATGGGTGGGAGAGAAATGGTTGATGTGTGGGAGGCTAAGGCAAGCCAGTCCTAAAACCACAATGGCTTGTGTCTTTGTCACTGTGAGACGTTGGGCAGCTGACACTTGAGCAGCTTATGCATCTCTGTGCAGCTTCCCTTGAGGTGAGGCTACAGCAGAATCCCCTGGCATATTAAAAGTGCTCAGAGGGACCTCTGCTCTCCTCCAGGGCCATGGAAGCTGCCCACAAGGATGGGGCATGGGCCTCTGGACTTCCAAAGTCTCCCAAGATGACTCAAAGCCAGATTAAGGAGGTTAACCGTCCTGAATCTACTTCCCCAAGTTTTTGCAGGCATGTTTTCAGGGAGCAGTTTGTGAAGAGGTATCCTGTCAGATACCTCTCTTGGTACACAGGGAGGCATTTTGGCTTTCCTGGTTCAAGTCCTGGGTCGACAAGGCCTCTGCAGGCTTCTAGGGAGGTGGAGGCTGCATGGTTTCTTGCACTATTTTAGTCCTCATGACAGAGCCACCAGATGCAGACAGAATCTGTGGATGCAAAGTCTGTAGTAGTTACTGGGCCCACAGGGCCTCTGCTGCCACACAGGGTGCCTGCCCATCTCTCTAAACTTGGCTTCTGTGTACTGTGGTGTTCCTGAACCACCAGGGTAAGCTGACTTCAGGGTGTCCCTTAGTGCGACAATAGTAAAAGGGTCCCCTCCGTGCTGTACCATTGGAAAACTGCATTCCTGCCATGACGGAACAGGAGGACTAAGTGGTGCTTTGCAGAAAGTGTATGAGTGGCTAAATCACACACCTTATCTATCCAGCAGCACCATTAAAAACCACACATCCACGGGAACACACATCAGAATTTCAACATTAATTTCTAGTTAGCACTAATTTCTAGTATGTGCCGTACTCCACCCAAAATAAGCTTCAGTCAAGGCACAGTATGGACAACCACAGAAATGTGCATGACCGTGCGTGTTATGTTGAGTACACTTGTGCTGCAATCCAAACCCAGAGGCACCAAGCCTATGTTCCCACCGATGTCCCTTCACATAGTAATAGCACCATCAAGAGGCTTTAAGGGAACCGCCTGAATTGTAGAACCTGGGCTTTCCTTTATAAACTAGAATTGTCTCACATTCGAGCATTCCTCCTGCACCTGAAAAAAAATGCAGCTGAAATTTCCCTCCACTGATAGGACTAGGGAGTGGAATAAACAGGAGACTGCTATGCAGAAGTTAGTGTTGAGACTTTGTTAGCTTTCTCCGTTGATTCATGGTTTTTAATGGTGTTGATGGAGATGTAAGGGGTGTGACTTAGCCTTCAGAACACTGGACAATGCTCAGACATTGAGTGGGGGTGTGACATCTGACTGGTGTTACTGTTTCAAGTCTCCTGGTGACAGGGCCTCGCAGGAGCACAGGGAGGCTGCTTGGCCTCTCACATGGGTTCATCCTCCTGAGCTAGCCTGATGCTCACAGTGAACAGGAATGGTTCATCTGCATGCATTTTACTGGGGTAAGGGGATCCCCCTTGGCACACAGGAGGCAGTTAGGCTTTCCTGGTTCAAGTCCCGGGTCGACAAGACCTCTGCAGGCTTCCAGGGAGCCTGCATGGTTTCTTGCACTATTTCAGTCCTCATGACGGAGCCACCAGATGCACACACGAGTTGTGGATGCAAAGTCTGTAGTAGTTACTGGGCCCACAGGGCCTCTGCTGCCACACAAGGTGGCCGCACCTCTCTCCTGTTTTTTGTTCCTGGCTATCAGCACAGCAGCCGCCAATACCAAGGCTGCCTGCATTAGCTGTTTATCCCTTTCTGCAGGACATGTCCAGGCATACAGGAGGGCTGCACCTTTCCTGTTGTCACTGAGAGACATGCCACCTGCTGGCATACAGGTGAGTTGCATGCCTTCCCTGTTGGCTCCTGCTGAAAGTGTATGTGCTGGCAGGGGGGGAGCCTGCATGGCATCTTGGATGGATGTGTCCTTCTTGCAGTGCCTCCAGAGGCTCACAGGGATTTGAGATGTGTACCCCATGGTTTTTAATGGGATCACAGGGCCTCTGGCAGTGCAGAGCAATGCTGCCCCTGTTTCCTGTGTTTTGTACCTGGCCGACAGTGCATGTGCTGTCTCGCAGGGTACAGGGACTGGGTTGCTCCTTGCTCCTTGGCCCTGACAGCTAGGGCCTCCACCAGAGCACAGGGTGCAGGAACTGCATTGTTTCCCTATTGTTTTTCTCTGACTAGTTGTGCCTGTCCCAGCACACGAGGTTTGGGGACTGCACTGCTTTCCTGCTGTTGCTCCCCCATGTGGCAGGGTTGCCATGATAGTTTTATTTTGGCTGGATTGCTGAACTACCTCCATGGGCTGCACCTCTCAGATCAGATGCTTTCTGTGTCCATGAGGCCCAGCTCACTCCTCCTCCTCTTCCTGGTGTGTCTTTGTTCCAGGATCTGGACACCAAATTGGACGGGTTCTTTCCCTGCTGCTCACTTGAGTACAGAAGAGACCTGTGACTCTCATCGGTTACAGAGTGATAACTCAAGAATGTTGTAAGTTCCCAACTTGACTCTGTCTTCCCAAAGCCTAGAAGGCCAAACAGTCTTGTTACAGCAGTGAGCTGGGTTTGAATTTGGATAGTTGGGGTCAACTTGAAATTTAATTAAGGCCGTTATAACCACAGGCTGGAAGCCCAGGTTTGCCTTTTTATAAGGATATCTTTCATTGTGTATACCTGGAGCATTTACACGATTGACATGAAGGTTTTACATTCTGTAGTTGTATAAGTTTCCTCTACCTGCGACACAAAGACTTCGGAAAATGAGAACTAATTTGACTTTGTGCATTCATGGAGATTCATGTAATAAGCTTCCTTACACTGATGCCAACCAAAGAGTTATGTACAGCGTATCTTCATGGTGTCCTTTGGAAGCACAAATGAAACCAAAAAGACACGCAGCGATTTGAGGAAACTTAGTTTCTCCACTGTGTAATGCGTGTTCCCATGAAAGATCATGGAAAAGTGGAGAATTCCCACATTTTATAATTATACTGACATTCAGAGTGAGTTTTCTCATGTTTCCTGAAATTTCAGGAAGTGCCAAAAGCTTTGTAACATAACGTACATAGGGATTCTGCATAGTGACAATCCCTCATTTATTTCAAGGTAACTGCAAGAATGTAAGGATTTGCCACACTGGCAGCATATATGGCTTCTCTCCTTCTTGACTATTTACATTTATTGAAGGCATTGGAAAAAGAAAACCTTTCAAATGTTCACATATTTTCAGATGTTTCTCCCTTATGACTTTTCTCATGTATGTAATGGTAGCTATGTACACTGAAGACTTTCTATATTTCTTGGAAAGCTCTCTTGTCCATTGAGTGTTCATATCTTTGCCTGTGAATTTGTAGCAGCACTTAGTTTCCTGACATTTTAAAATGTTAATCACAGTGGCAACTGAAGGCTTTTCTGCATGACTGACCTAGCATTTCTTCCTCATGTTGTGTCTTGTCATGCAGGCTAAAAGCTGGCCAGCATTGGATACAGAGTTTCAGTCCAACCAAAGTCAGAAGGATATTCCAGGTAGTGGAGCCAATGTTGGCAACATGCGCAGGATTAGAACTTTGGCGCCATCAGCCAATTCTGAAAACCTGGGTGGAGCCTTACCTTGCTGTGTAGTTGTGGGCTGATACCCAGCCTGAGCTGTGCTTATGGGGAAAATGATGAGCATGCAGACTCCTCCACTCACTTAGATGAATGGAGAAGTAGATGCTAAGATGTTAGTATGCAAGCAAGAGCTTCATGGAGGGTGGCAAGGAAAGGAGCTGGGGGAGCCTGGGAGATTGGGAGGGCCTTGGACCTTGATGGAGGTTGGGCAAGGATGAAAGCTGAGTGAGCATGCCCTGTGCTCTGGCGTAGCCTGAAGTTCAGGTGGGTGACTGGATTCTGCCTGTGGAGAGAGAAGCTACTGAGGCCGGAAAGCCATCACTAGTGTCTGCCATGGGGTGGGACCGTTAGCTCTTCTCCCAGGAGACTTGGGAGGTGTGGTTTCAAGGTTGCCACGTCAGATGTGAGGGTTTGGCATGTGGTACCTGAGATGCTCAGAAACCATCCTGTCGCTGCTCTTAAAGGCTTTTATTATGGGGAGCAAGTGAAAGTTGTACTTCTCTCATATGCCCCAGTGAAATGAGGCCGATCTCTTCTGCTGTTCTCTTCCTGTCTGACAAGAGGCTGCCCATCTGAGTCAGAATGTGTATAAATGCTAAGCATCGGATAGTAACAATGCAAGCGTAGAGCTGGGACTGGTACCTTGGACATTGTTAGCAGTGGCTAATACTAATCCATCAGAGGTCAGAAGTCTTCTTGCTGTGGAAGGAGCAATGGCTCCTGTCCTTCAAGGTGGCCTGAAAATGAAGAGGCTGATTACTGACCAGGTCACTTGGCTCTGGGATCTTATTTAAGGGAAAAATTGGTCTTGAGTCTCATCTTAGCTGAGGGTGCCAACATGCATGCCCAATGGCGATCTCATGCCTATGTCTACCCCCAAAATGTGGCCTGATGTGATTGTCCATGGCCTGCTAGGAAAGAAATGAATGCTGAGAGGATTGAGAGACACTATCATGAACATCAAGGCTGAGCTTTCTCAGTTTGCTGTTGCAGTGTTAACTTTTTAAAAAAGGACTCGTATTCTCCTTGTGTCAAGCTCTTGAAGATTTTGAGGGAACAAAGACTTACCTCATGCCTTATTTTTGATTAAGCTTCATTACTTATGAAGCTGTGCCTGAGTGGATTGAAGTTGACTTGATGAATGGACCAAGTGTGGATTCAAGTGGCAAAACAGGAGAAATTAAGAAGGAATATCCATGCACTCGAAGGCCCAGTGGCAGGGGAGATGAGGGGAGGGGAGGGGAGGGGAGGGGAGGGGAGCCAGTGGCATCCCTAAGTGCTGACTGCAGCAAAGGCTTACAGATGTGCTTTTTTAGGAACCCTCACTCACAGCTCAGTCAGTCTGCCTGAAAACTCTTGATTGCTAACTAAAAGGATACCACTGAGTTGACTGACCTGACTGACAAATTTTTCAGACCAGTTTTATCTAATCCCTACACTTTAGATTCCAACAAAATTCTCTGCTAGATAGTGGGTGGGTTAAACAGTCTTGAAGCAGATACATGGCTGCCGTTTTGACTTGGCACTAGTGTGTATGCATGAAAATAGGAGTGCAGGTTACCTCTAAGTCTGACAATAAGCCTCATGGAATGTGTTTTATTCAGGATTATTGTTAGGAAGACTAGGAATCGTGCTTTGCAGCTGAGGACAGATTTCACTGTGATTAAACGGTAAGAGGACTGCTGGTGTGTGTGGCCCCATTTGATATTCTATTTCACATTATATAAGGTTAAAGGGGTTGATGAAAAGTGAGGTCGGTATTGAACTGGTAGGGTTGTGCTTGATGCCTGCAGCTGGTGACTTGTGTAATGTGAAGAGGAATAATTGGGTGGGGACTGACCATCAGGCGAGTAGATTGGGTTTTAGAGCTGAGGTTCTGAGCAACAGTAGGCCAACTTGAGTTTTGGCAAACTTTGAAAGCATGAAAACTGAGATGTTTTTTATTCTATTTTAAAGAGAATAAGACCAAGGAAAATAGAGTGAAATCAATAGAAATGAACCAGTTAGTGCTACAGGTCTGCCAAGCCTTTTGCTGTCTTCAAATTAGTTGAAGATACCTGCTTCGGACATACTGTTTCTATTTGATTCTGATCAATTTTTAATAAAAACAAAACAATGTAATAGATGACATCAAAGCAAGCCAATAGCAAATACATAATGGCTTCTATAATGTCTTGCTACCTTTTCAATAGCTGCTCATGCCATCAGAGTTAACATTAAACAAACAAAAATCCCAACTGAAGAAAATGATGAAATGATATGGTTTCTGGGCAGGGATCTCCTCCCTGTAGGGCCTGGTACTCTCCTCCCCAGTCTGCAGATGGCCTATGGGGTGTTTCTGATGCTGTCTTGATCTCAAGACACCAGTTTAATTCCTTCGATGATTGTAATAGAATCTCAGGAAAAGTATCTTTCACTACAAAAATCGGCATTCCAGGCAAAAGTCTACCTTAGAGTTGTCTCTTTTAGATTTTTCTAAGACAAGCCAACACTGATACCCTTCTATCTCCTGGTTTGGGGGAGTCTTCTAGGTGTGGGTTCACATGACCCATGGTTTTTATGGAGCTGCGTTTGAGCCTGTAAACACTTTAAAGTGAGCCTCATGGTCCCAGAATAAAACCTACCTAGCCTTGCCTTGCTTGCTAGTATTCATGGGCCATGGGTGATTTACTAACTTCTGAGGCTGTTTCACCTGTGAGATCAAAATGAGTGACCTCTAGGTTACAGGGATTGGATAAGGGCTCTGAGGTGCCCTGTGCACCCATACTCGTGTGAGCAACTGCCACCATGCCCTGGGCTCCTACAGCTCCTCTTATCAGAAGACAGATGAGCCCATCTGTGCCTTGGACATTGAGAGAGGAATGCTGTGGCACACTGAGAAGACCTTCTGTCACTATGACGCAGTGGTGTAGTGTTCAGGAAGCCTGCCTGCAGGAAGGCATGGAAAGGGAGGAAGTGTCTGGGCCCACTGGGAGTGAGGCAGGTCAGTTGCTTCAAGTGACAGGTACCCTGCCAGGTCTGCTGCTTAAGCTTTAGGCACCAGCACAGGATGGCAGGGTGAACTTCAGGATGTGTGTACTGTTGCTGCCCCATACTATACTGCCAGCCCTGTGTGTGTTAGCAGTGAGGCAGACAGAAGGGAACCTGAGCAGGCAAAAGGAATCAGCCAAGAGGTACATCTTTATCCCAGCTCTCCAGTGCTGTGCATCCCCTTAGTGAGCAAGAGCCACAAGTCAGGTGGCCCTTTTCCCTTTACCTGCACTAGTATGTAAGGTCCGGCATCTTGCTTCCTCGGCCTGTGAGGGGCACAGCAGAGGTCAACTAGACTTTCACTCTGCATCCCACATTCCACCATCAGAATCCCTAGATATGCACATGTCTGACAACCCCTCATGTTCCAGCTGTGGACAGTCCCTTGCCAGGTCTGCTGGTGCATAGTAGGGGAGACGTGTATTTCCCTGACAGCCATCCCCAGGGAAGCACATTCATTTGACTTGTTGGCCAGGCACTGACAGTGTGAGAGTCCTAGCTGAGCTTGTGAAAGCCCTGTTGGGTGAAGGGAGAAGCAATATTCCAGCCTCATCTGCAGAAGTAGAGATGGAGCGCTTGCTTATAATTTCCCCCTGAGATCTGGTAGGGATAAGTTGAAGACATAGAATGCAGGGTGAGGACACTGAGCATTGGGAGTTTTCAGTAACCATGTGGAATCCTCATCTGGGCCTAGGTGACCTTTCCTGAGGAACTGCTGACCTACTTTAAATGTCAGTTTCCCATAGAGGAGGGTCACAAAGTTTGCAAACTAGGCTTACAAACTGCCTGACCTGTAACTTTCCCTGGGGTTTGTACTGCTGTTTGTGGGAACCCCTGGAGATGCTAGGAGAACTCTGCTGGAGTTGCTGGTGGTCCCAGGCATGGGAGTAACACACTTGTGCTCATTCAGCAATGGGATTTCATGTCAAAGAGCAAAGGACTGGGCAAATAGAAGGCAGCTCTGCAGTGATAACTGGGGACAAGCTGATTTAGCAACATATTCAAGAGCCACCTTATGATGCCTGCTCCACCCTTGACCCAGAGCTGTTAACCTCTTCTGTTTGGCCTCAGATTCAGACTCCAGCACTCAGCACCCACCTTGACCGAATTCCTTGGAAATTGCCACTCTGGCCTCACTTGTTCTCCAAGTGGCATCTTGTGACCAAGAAACCAATCACTCTCTTGAGCACCTTCTTTACTGTGCCTTACCAAG
Source organism: Dolichotis patagonum (assembly GCA_004027295.1). Lineage (NCBI taxonomy): Eukaryota > Metazoa > Chordata > Mammalia > Rodentia > Caviidae > Dolichotis > Dolichotis patagonum. Next base: position 34,568 of record PVJX010009060.1, on the reverse strand, counting down.
ATTTGCTTTGACAGAAGTACTTTGGGACCATCAGTGTCCAAAGCTGCTGCGCACACAGCAGTGTCATACAGTGATGGGATGAACACACCTACTGGAGACTAGGGCTGGCCACAGCTCCATGGAGGGTCTGGAAGTGAGCCAGGCACCTCTGGAGGGCTTGGCAGCCCTGCTCGTCCTCACTAGGACAAGTTCTGTCAAGCTGGGTGCCCTGGGACAACGTGATGTCATAGAGAGCCTCTGTTTCGTCTGGCCAGTGTACCTGCCTCACAGGCCTCTTGTGACTTGAAAGAGACATACAGAGGATGATTGAAACATCCAGTGAAGGTTTTACAGGGTCACAGTGAAAGTACATCACCACTAACCCCTGAAGACAGTCCCCACTTGAAGCACACTCTCCCCATCATTTTTGTCCCTTTTCTGAAGCAGTGCTGGGCAATGTATTTGTAAGGTGGGATCACAAAGTAGAGAATGCTGCTACTAAAGGACATCCAAAATGAAAGTCGGGCTTGCCAAAATTTTATGCTGTGACTTTATCTTGTTCACTAGGTCCAGCACCATGAAACTTCTTGTCTCTTCCTCAAAGTTGAAATGCCATGGAACGTAAATCAAGCCAGGATGCTGAGGCAGTGACAGTACTACTAATGACATGAGAGAGAGCTTCCAACACTACTGGAAAAAGTGACATGGATAGGATTAGAGCTTGAAACACGGGAGTCTGTCAAGGTGGCTTAATGGCAATGTCTCTTGCTTGCTGTAAGTAAAAATAAACATTCACTGTAGTTTTTGATCCCATTGTATATTACCTCTCAGTCTTCTGGATAAGAGATGTGTAAGTATTTACACTATGGCTAGGGTTGGGGATGTAGCTCAGTGGCATAGCACCTGCCTCTGGTAACTGAGTTAGGGAGTTGGATTCCCCACACCAAAGAAAACCAAAGCACGATGGCAGTCCATTTTAGCACATGTAGAATTAAGAGCCTGTTCATGTTCCACAGGACATGAAAATCTCCAGAAGTCTGCCCACATTCCTGGACTGTGGTGGACCAGCCAAGCCATACTGAAGCTCTGGTTAAATGGATTTTCACTTCTAGTCTTTTCCATGGGCTCAAAATTTCCAAGATCCCAGATGTGGTCCCCTCTGATGCTCCCTCACTCTGTAGTAATGGAAGGTAGCCTGCAGGGGGCATGGAAGGCTCCTGTGAGCCAGGCACTATTGGCCCACTCACCCCACGCGTTAGACAGTGAAGGAGTACATTATTCCATAGGTTTATCTGATCTTTGCCATTTCGAGAAGAAAGCAAGTAGATTGACGAAGTGCCTCAGCTTCAACATATTCAAAGAAGGGAAGTTTATTAGTGGATAAACAGCAAAAGTGGATAGCCAGGGTCAACCAGCACACTTTGGTGTTCTTAAACCAGTGCTGGGCTTCAGTTTGTGCTGGGAGGTGTATGTTTTGGCTGTTTTCATATCTGCACAAGGGCCATGCTGTCAGCTTTGTAGGCTACTGCAGAAGTGTTCTTTCCTGTACTTCCTAGCTTCTAGATCTGACCCAAAATGAGAGAAGAGTCATTGGAAAAACCTGTGTTGTATGTAGGCATCTGACCCTAACTTAGGAAGTCTTGGCAAGATGGAGGCCTTGCACCAAACAATGCCTCTGTCAGAGGCTGCCAGCATTGCAGGGACCCTTAACTGCTGAGTACAAACAGCTGCTGCTCATCTGCAGCATCCATTTCAGCTGTACACAGTAGACACTGCTGATCATGCTCTTTTGAGTCCTCCGAGGCACAGTTCATAGTGTATAGACAGAAGGATGCTGTGAGGGTTGCAAGGTACAAATGACGATTCCAGATAGTGCTGGAGCCCTGGGAGGCCACTCTGCCTCCACATGCGTTTTCAGATCAGTAAGAGCATGGGTTGCTCTGACAGCCTCTTGGTTTGTAAGGAGGCCAAGCTGTGTGATTGCTGCCCGATGAGTTTCAAAGCAACCCAGAGAATTTCAATACAAACCTGAGCATCACGAAGCACTAGAGTAGGGAGGATCTATAAAACTACCGGGCTGCTCCCCCCTTTGGGCATGAAGCTCTACTTCACACAGCTGACAGGTACTCCTTCGATGCATGGAAAGGGATCCTATTTTATTTCGGTATCTGTACTTCTACGTATGAGCCCAATGATGAAGTGCTTAAGTCTCTGCAGGCTCTCATGTGACAAGAGACATAGTGACTGCCTCTACACGGAACGGAGGAAGTTACCAGGAAAATACCTGGTGTGTGCCGATCTTTTCCCCATCCAAGACATCCATGCTATGGTTATGAGCCATTTTTGATAAAAGCCACATATAAACCAGGTCCCTACAAAGAAGAGATGCTGTAGGACACTGGCAGAGACAAGTTTAACATGTTTCCTCTGTCACACCCAGGGAAAATGATGTGAAAATAGAATGGTAACTATGGGAGAGGAGCAAGGGAATCACAAGGGTAGGGTAACAGGCGTGAATATGATCAGATTATGTTCTACAGTCTGAAAATGCTCCAGTGAAACCCATCACTAATGAACGTGCACTAGTTAAGGTGGACACACTTCAGTGTGCACACAGGGCCTCACCTTCTGTTTTGTAGCAATTAAAACAATAGTAAATTGAAACACAACAGTGATAGGGCAGCAGGAAATCGACATTGGTGCTATGTTGCTAAACTTATGCTCTAATTCGTTGCTCAGGCTACTGGCCCCAGGCTTGCAAAGTTAAACAGTTAAATGCCAGGTTGCTTCCTCACTTGAGTTGATGTCATCATGGGCGGTGTCAGGTCCAGTTGCTTACAGGGGAGGAGGGGACCTGGGAGGAGGTGATGTGGGAGGTAGAAGCGGCCTCCTTGCTGGTTCTTGCTGACCTCTGCCAGGACGCATGGAGGCTGCATGGCTTTCTTGCCGCTGCTTCCTGACTGGCAGGGCCTCCACTGGTGCATGAGGGTTGGGGGCTGCATGGTGTCTTTGCTTTTTGTCTGCTGCTGGTAGGGCCTCTGCTTTCTCTTTTCTTGCTGGCACATGAGGGCCTCTGCTGGTACACAGGATATAAGGAACCAATGCAGTGGTGTTTCTCTGCTGCCAGTAGGGCCTCCACCAGCACAGAGAATGTGGGGGCTGCATTGCTTCCTTGATGTTTCTCCCCATCCAGCAGGGCGGCCACCCCTGGTCTTATGACTGTTGCCAGATTCCTGAGTTTTCTCTCTCTGTGGGCTTCCATTCTCAGTTCGGATCCTTCCTGCATCCATGGGACCCAGCCCTCTCCTCCTCCTCTTCCTCATGTGGCTGTATTCCAGGGCCTGAACACCAAACTTGCAGAGGATCTTTCTCTGCTGCTCATGGCTCTGCCATTTTCCTGGAAGACTCTCCTCCCCTTTCATTTAACAAGTGGGTGTAAAGGCACCTTTTGGCATTTTCACATCTGATGATCCCTCTCGGATTAATTCCATAGTGATGAAAAGCATTTCCCTTTGCACGTGAGCACTCTAGTACTTGTAAGACTGTGTATGCTACAGGAAGCGTGATGTTCGTGTCAGCTACAGACTGGGGCCAGGTAGGCTGAATGAGAAGCCTGCCTGATTGCTGAGGCAGCTGGGTGATTGCGGCACAGATCAGTTAAGTAATGTACCCACCTTCCTCAGTGAGAGATAACATAGCACATTGCACTTAATCTTCAGTACTTCAGGGAAATGGGCAAGCACTGCTTTCTCACAGGTAAAACAGGCCTAGAACTAAACCTCGTATGTAGACTTACACCAAGTGTCAACATATCTTGGCCAAGAGCTCTAAAGGGACCCTTTCTGAACTCACCAGGCTTGGCCACCAGAAGTGTTGGAACACTGCCTGTGCAGGTATGAGTGGTCAGCATGTAGCCAGTGGTCTGTAGCTACTCTCCCTTTGCATCCACTGAAACAATTCAGTCTTTAGCCTCCATCACAAATACAGCTGTAAGTTTCAATGCTTAGCTATCTCACACTATGATGAAAACTTAGACGATGTGTTAGCTGTTACTTCCTTCCACTGAGTAAGTCTAGTCCTGGATTCGTCTCTCAAGCTCTGCGGAGTTTGCTACAGGCTTCGTGTTGACGTGCATCCAGCTAGGTCATCCCTCCTAGCCATCATTGATCTGGATTTTTCTTTAAACCCATCCAAGACCCCTTGTTGTGGTGGGGAGTCCCCATTAGGTGAGGACAGCTGCCTTCATGATATACCTGATCTGTGGTGAGTGTGCAAAGCAGAGCTCCACTGGGCCCTTTGGAAGGCCACTGTGTCCCCTAGACCTCCTTAGGTTGCAGTTTTGAGTCAAGGACACATTGGTTTTAGGGACAGACATCTCCCATTGTCATACTTAGAAGGCCCCTACTCCCTAACCTTGATTTGCACAGTACTGTCCAATGTGCTGGCCCCTTGAGCATGGAACCACTTTTTCTCATTTCTGGGGGAATCTTTGCTTTCTGGGCCAGCACTATGTTTGTTTCAGGGCATTTCCCTTGGGCTCTGCAGGGGCTAATTCTACTTGAATAAGAACTCTCCATTTGTGCAGATCTATTCGGGAGATCATGTTTAATCCCATTAGAATGTTTTGTAGAACTACACTACCTTACCCCAAGTGTAGAAAGACCTATAGACAGAATAAGAAAGCACCAGTGCCACCAGTTTTTAGGTATCAGACAAGCTTGATCTGATGTCTACCCAGCTGTTAGGGCTGGTTGACTGTGACCCCACACAGCACTCTAGCCCTCACCTTTTCTGGTATCCTCTCAGAACACAAGTATGTTAGTGTCAGGGACTGCCTTCCCTGGGCCATGTTGTACTGGGTTCCTAAACCAGAAATGCAAACCTGTCTGCCATGTGTCATCAAAGATGCTGTCCTCTGCTCTAGCTCCAACTGATAATGTTGTTTTGCATGGAGTGGGCTCTTCACAGAAACCAGATGACCAAACTGAAAGCTTTCCACGCCTGTTGCAAATAGACTGATGAGCCCAATCCCCTAAGCAGAGTCCCAAAGATGAGTTTGAAGAGTCCTTTTGGAGGGAGACTTCACTGCTTGTTTGTCGTTCAGATGTCTTGGCTCTTTGGTGTCTCTGTATTCACCAACATGCAGCCTCTGTACCTGGACGAATTACTTTGCAAGCCATGATAAGGGCGGGAGCAGAAGAAAGTTAGTCATGACAGCTCAGTGCAAGGAGATGAGTGATAATGGCCTAGAGCTGGCCTTAATGAGGCTGAGCACTGGTTCTGGGTGCCCTGCCTTGTCCCTGCTCCCCAGGGAGATGATTATCCAGTATCTGTCATGTTAGAGGAGCTGAGTGTCCTTGGTGACAGAGAGCTTGACAGGCTCCAAACTCTGGCTTTGGGGCTGCAGAGCAGGCCTTCTCTAGAGTCTGCTTCTAATGAATGAGGACAAAAGTCTGCTCCTCTGCTGCCTGTGAGGCACAAGAGGATTCCCTGTCCCAAAGAAAAGGATAAGTGTTTTTCAGGAGTGCAGAAAAGTAGCAGCGCAGTCAAATTGCAAAGAAATCAGGTCCAGGAAATATAAAGATCAGAAAGCAATCCCTGAGGGGTTATCTGAAAGGACAGGTCCCAGATTCCTCACCTGCTCCCTGTCCACAGGGCTGGATGCCTAATGGGTGGCTGGTGAGGAGCCCCTCTCAGCCTTCCTGTCTGACATCCTTCCCCAGCCTGGTACCCAGACTATTGTGATGGCTGGGCCTCCCCTAATGAGCAGATCTGTTTCCTTGGCATTCCTTCTCCTCCATCAATCCACTCTCCTGCATTTGCTGTGGAATTGGAGGTGGAGAATTGAGGTATTTTCTTGCTTCCTGGTACCTTCCCCCTCCCCTCTGGTTTCTTCTCCCTTCAATTCTGGTCTCTTTCTGAAGTTGATTGGACTCATTTTTCCCCAGGCTTAGAAATGAGGAGCTCTCCATGTCTGGCATCCCAGACTAGATCTGTGTCTTGTTTCTATAGACCAAGATATATATGTGACATGTTGGTGGCCTCTCCTAGGGACAGGCTCCCAGCTCTTCACTCCTTGGGCATCCCCTGATTTACCCTCAGAGGGATGGGAATGGGTTGAATTGCATTTTCTTCCCCATCATGGTGTTGCTGATTGACAGCTGAGACTTCTTATGGATTCAGATTCAGGAGCTCCTGTTTTTGAGGCAGAATCTCCTTCTGCTGAGAACAAATGAAAAACAGACTTTGGGGTAGAGTAGATCCTAGATGCAACAGCTGGTGCCCCCTACCTCACTCTAGGCTTCAGTCTTTCAGGTCATCCTTTCCTCTATTCTGGGCTGAGTCACAATGGAGAGGTGGATGGAGTGGTGGTGGGCTCCCCTGTCCAGTAGCCTCCATGCCTCTTTGGCAAACACAGCATTGCTTGCCCTGTTCCTCCCTTGCCTATTAGAGGTAGCAGTGGGCACCCTTGTGCTGAGGCCCATGGTGCCTGTCAAATGACTGGGCACTAGTATCCATAACATCTGTTTCACTCCAAGAGTACCTTCAGTCCCTGAGCTGCTTCAGGTTTTCAATGCACTGGTGAAGAAAGAACAATACTTTGAACATTGTTTTGGGTTCACATACAAAAGAGTGATCAAGTGCCTACTTGGTTTTATGACTAATGCTTGGTGCTGCAGTACTGTAAATGACATAGCTTTAATTTCCTAATTCATGGTTTGGTAACTCATTGATGGGATGGCTGTGACCTTACATGTTTTCAGCAAGTGTGATGAGCAAGTCTTAGCATGTTGTGTTCATGGGGATAGCATTGCTGTAGTCAGCCTGGATTGTCCAGAGTTGGTTGGGTGTGTAAATGACCATGAAAACCAACTTTTGAATGGACTCCTACTGTAAGAAAATCATGGTTAGGGAGATCATGATTTAAAATGAAAAGTCTGGATATACATTTGGAAGATGTGCTTTCCCGATCTAGAAGCTGGGGATGTCATTAATCACCCTGGACATCAGTGTTGCTAAACGCACCTTGGAGGAGGGGAGATGTCTGTCTACACCACTGGGATCATCTTCCCTAGGAAAGCATACAGCTCTACAGGTTTATCTGTGTCATAGGAAATGCAACAGCAAGGTGGCTCCAAAGGTCCCAGATATATCCTCTGGGTGTCACAATGCTGAGGATTCAATGATGAGCACAACCTAGGCTATCTCGCTTCTGGTAAGCTGGATACTGCAGGCTCATGTGGATAATGGCCATGGCTACTGAACTCCCAGAAGTGAGCGGAAAAGCACCTGCGGTAGGTTTGGGTGATGTGCCTCATTGCTTACCAAACAGCATTGGGTGAATGTTCTGGGTGATACATCTGGCTGGCTTTTAGCAGCTCGCACTTCCAATTCATATGGTGATTTTTACACCACTTCCTATTACTGTTACACTGAGAACCAGTGCTGCAGCAGATTCTTGTGTGACATCATCTGGGAGACAAATCTACGTGAAGTCATCCCTCAGTACTTCCCGTTGACACAGGCCATAGTTCCTATGGGGCTGGTGATCATATCGTGGCTTTGCTGACATTGTGCAGATCAATACCATGGTTCAAACTCCTGCACAATCTGGGGCTTCCAGTTTGTGTTCCTATGATAGTCTAGAAGAGGTGGACTATCTGTCCAAGGGCCTGAGATGGGAGGTTGGCTGAGGGTCTGTGTGTGTCTGTGCTCTAGACAGCTCTGCTTGGAGTCACTGAAGGTTTTCACCTGCCTATAAGTTTGCTCTGCAAGGAGGCAGTCCCTGGTCCTTCTCTATGTCTCCTTGAGCATTTGGCTCAGTTGTGTTGGACGTCTCTATTCATCTCCCCAATCATGGCTCTACTCATTTTATGATATGTGTAGAACCAGCAGATCTATCAAAGATCCTTCTCTCAACCTCCAGCTTCCACTTTAGCTTCTGAGCTAACCCCTTGCTAAGTGATAGCTTCCAAGGATTTAGTCTCTCTGGACACAACCATTTTGCCCCAAGTCCCAGTGTTGGTGGGATCTGCTCCCTGCCACTGTGTGTGGTAGTACTCAGTGATGGGTGCTGTCTTTTTTACTGACTGCACCAACCCTTTGCACTGCCCTTTATGTATATAGAGCTCGACTCATGTGTCCTGGGGAAGCTTTCAGGCCACCAAGCACTAACTGGCACCATGAGAAGGACTCAAAGAATGTCTTGGGAGTTAGACTGAGCGTATCTCAAAAGGTCCAAATGCATTGAATGCTGACCAATGGAATGCTCCCTCACAGGGAAACTGTTGCAACACACAGTACCTAACTTTACTTCGTGGCATATTCCTCCAGGTATGATTCCTGAATTTCTCTCTCCAGTTGAGAAATAATTGAGAATGTAGTGTGTCCTATAGCATTCCCAACTTCTTGCTCCCCAAGTATTTCTGAAATTGCCCTTCTTGTCCTCTCAGTTGACATTTTAGAGGAAAGAATGCATTTAACATTTTATTATCCTGATAGAGATGTGATTCCTGAGAGAAAATTTTTGATTGAAGTAAACAATCTTTTTGTGGCATTGAGTTTCTGGGGTGGGAGCTGAGCTGTATTTGACACCTCGTCCACCTGTCTCCATGAGGCAGGTGCAGAGAGCAATGGAGGCTGGTGATCTGCAAGCTCTCAGTGCCCGTGCTTTCGCCTTTTGCCAGGGAGCTTTGTTTCATAGCTGCCTTGTGCTTCCTGTCACTGAGCGCCTTGAATAAGCAGTTCAGTCGGGCAGCAAGATGGGCCTGAGTCTCCTGTTTCTATGGACTCTGACTTGACCTGAGATTCCCATGTGTTCTTCCCTGGACTTCTGATGTTATGCTCTATGGTTCTTGCAACCTCCATTCTCATAAAAGGTGGGGTTGATAAAAAATTCCTCAAGCCATCCTTTTGTGTCTGTTTTCAATTTTAGGGTCTCTGTCTTTTCCCTTGCAGAGAGCTCCCAAGTCCCCTCAACCCAATGGGCTGAGTTCTTTGCTAAGAGTGAATGGTCATGTCTTGTGCCCCTTCACCCATGGCAGTAAGGTCTTAATTTACATTTGATCCACTAGCTCCAAAGCTTCAGGACACAAACGTGGTTGGATGTGTCCTTCCTTTTCCTGGGAGCTCCCTTAACTGAGGACTGTGGTGCATGTTAGCAGGGCATATGGTAAACTCGCCGGAATCTATAGCATCCTGTATATAAGGCTCATGGGAGGAATGGGGACAGATCAAGATGTCAGGTCAAAACAAATTACAAGTGGGCAGGAGACAAAGCTGAGAAGAGGATGTGACCAGGGGTGCATGAGCCTCCTGCAGGGCTCCTCCTGGAGGTAGGGAACCTGCACTGGGAGCACCTGCTGCTGTCCTCGATGGAGTCAGAGTAGGGCAGCCAGTTTCTGTCCTGGAGGGCAAGAAGGGAACAACGCCTGTGGTGGCAGGTGGCCCCTGAGACAAGTCTCCCTGTGGAGCCACCTGGTTGCCCCAGCTGTGCTTGCCTGCTGGACAAGACTGTGTCCCACAGTATGTGGGCAGGGCAGCGTCCTCTTGCTTCCCTCCAGCCTTGTCCCAAGTGGCACCTGGAGGGCTGTGTGGTGTCCCCAGCTGTGCTTATGGCTCAGTGTCTCCCCCAGAGAACCTTCCCTGGACTGGCTTTCAGTGAAAATGGGCCATTGAGCATGGTCCGACTTCACTACTCCTGACACTCAACTCCTTGGGAATCACTGAGACCCAGCTCTGCTAGGCTTCTCGCATGCAGTCCAGCTAAAAATGGGCCACAGGTAGCACCCCAGAAGCCCAACACTGCCCATTGTCTTGCATGCAATCATAGACTATTGAAGATGATGACTGGAACAATTGTTTCATCCAGGAAATGACAGTTCATTTTTACTGCACCAAGTGCCTCCTGAAGTCTAAAGGCCTCCTCTGCTCTTCAGCAGGCAATCACTCTCCTGAGCAGAATGTCATACAAGAGTGAAGCAGCAGTTTACATCAAGGAGGAATAACCTGCAGAGGACAGAGAGACACAGCTGCCCATTCCTATTAGAATCAGTAAGTGTAAATTGAGGCAAAGCCAGCTGTTATTTCTCTTCCTCAAACACAGGATTGGTATACAGAGCACTCACCAGTGGCCAAGTCATGGATCTATTTGAAATTCTTTCCAAGCTTTTCCCTAGTTGTCAATGGGGTGGTGTGGAGGAATTTCGAATTCTGTGTCAGGAAACACAGGCTTAGGGCTTAGAAGCTAGGCAGATGTCACATCACATGTGAGAAGAACCAGGAAGGACACCTGGTTTGGTGGCCACCAAGCCTACTGTCTTTATTCTTGTACAGTTCACTTGCTTTAAGGACGTATCACTAAAGTGCAAAAGGGAAATTTCTATTTAGTTTGACCCTTTCCCAATCTAACTGATCTCTCTAGACCTATTTCAGCAGCTATAGAAACTAAAGTGAATGCAATTCATACAACTTCTGAGTTTGAGATGATGGTATAGAAGAAGCCATGAACCAGTGGAGACTTAGTCCATTGTAGTCACTCTCCAGGACACTGGAACAAGTTCCTCTCACTCTGAGCCATGGTGGACCAACCCTGTGAGTGCAAGGTTTAGCCAGCATGATAGATGAGACAAAATGTTCAGTCACTTAATTGTTTGAGTGGTGCTGATATTTTGAGGAATAAAAGGGAAGAGAAACATGGGCACAATAAATACAAACAGCTTTCTACGATCCCTTCTGTTTCAACCTTTTGAACAGTGCTCTTACCAAGGATGGCTCAAAATGAGTAGAAAGGAACTATGTAGAGACCTATGATTAAAGCACAAGTGTGGGTTATGGGTTTCAATCTCAACTGTTAAAACCAATTTCTACATCTCTTTATGTCTGCTGTACATTTGTTTATTCCATCCAAGTCATTGATGTGTGTACAAATCTTCTAATGAAGAACAGTCTTTATGTACTGAGTTCTACAATAAACTTTTGTGCATGAGTTATATTGATGTGAGAGAACTGTTTTAGGAAATATACAGTACTGAATTTGTTTGACTTTGAAAGGGCATCAGGCTTGGTTATTAAAATCTTGCTCGTATCACTCTTTAGAATTTACCCAGAACAGGAAGAATTAGCCTGTAGCTGCTAAGAAGGGCATGGCTGAAACCACGGGTTTAAGAAGATCTCTGTTCCTCAAGAGGATCCTCTTCCCCACTGTGTTCACACACAAGCACTTCAGGGAGTCCAGGCAAACCAAAGATGGTGCACTCACACATTTCCAAAGTGAACTTGGCCCCATGGGTGCTTTGTGCTTTTAGCCACAGAGCACAAGTCTTAACAGTTGAGTCTTTAAATAAAGCTTCCTGTTTTCTTGAGCTGTACTACAAACTAAGTTCAGGAGAGATAATGTCCTCAAGATTTATGCTGAAGCCATAATCATGGCTTGGTATCCTCTGGTCTCTTTGCCACTGCAGTCTCATACTTTGGGAACTCATGAAAGTGCTCATTAGAGTGAAAATCCAAACTGTTCCCAGAAACAAATGAAAAGATGCATGTGGCAAGGCAACTCTACCTCCTCCTGTGAGTATAAAAATCCCATGGAATCAATATTCCTAGAAGAAGTTTGGAGTTGTTGTAGAAATGTGTTCTACACTTTCTATGACAGTTAATAGTTTTGACATGGTAATGATTCTGCATAATCCTGTGTCTTATTACTGTGTTTCTTGGCAGGGACGTGCCTGTCTCCCAATCACAAGACTCCCTGGGCTCGCACCAGACAGGCAGGGCACAGTGCCCGGGTCTCATTCACTGGCAGGAATTCCTTGTTTGTGGCTTCTAAGAGGCTGTTGGAGATCAGATCTTGGCTGGATCAGCAACCACCCTGCAGTGTCCATGTGCAGAGCCATCTTCTTTGCAACCCACTGTTCCCTAGCAGGTGTGTGAAACTTGCTTCAGAGGCAGAGGGTGGGGCTTGCGTTTGAGAACTGTGTTCTCAGACCACTTACTTTGTCCTGCGTGTAGAGCAACTTAGCGTGAGCTCAATGTTTGGAGTTGGCACCCTGAGCATGTTTGCTATGGATCAATTCTCATGTAAAGAAGGGAAAGGAGGCAGATTTGGCAGGGCAAGTTTGATCACAATGTAGCAGGCATTAGTTCTGGTGGCCCCAGTGGGTGGCTCTGAATGGCTCCTGGGTCCTTTATCATGCCTGTATCAGAAACGCATTTCAGCCCACTTGGTCACTGGATACAGGACACATTCTGTTTCTCAAGTGATATCTTTGCTAGCTCCAGAACTTGCCTGCTAACCCATCTTTCTGAGGTCATGTTGTAGGACTGGGTGAATGAAAACCAACTTCTGCATTCAGTAGGTCCTGAACCTTCCCTCTAGAAGGGACTGAAGAGATCCTGTGGGGAAGATGAAACTGAAGATGATGTTTGGTACACATGGAAGGGGGCCTGGACCAGTTTGGACCCTCAAAAACCCCTTCCACCTCAGTCACCTCCTGTATTGTTGTAAAGTTCTAGTGACCTTGGGAGGAGAAACATCCCTAATGAAGGAAGAGCAGTCTAGCATTGTCCCATGTGGGACTATGCTACCTCCCATGACGTGGTTTCTTCCAAATTTTTGCATTCTGTGCCAAGGGGACTGTCACTTTCATGCAGATTGAGAGTAATGGGGTGTCGGCATGTTGCCCCAGGTTTTTTGAGCTGTCTTTGAATTGATCTCGGCTCCTTTGGAGAGGAGGCTGTGATTTTCAGAGCAGGTTCACTGAGCCGCTTGATTGATTGCAAGCAACATGATCTGCTTTACTTTGCACAGGCACTTGGGGGCACTTGGGGTCCAATATGCTCCTTATGGAGCTGTCTCTAGCCTCCTGTACCACTTTGCTCCAAGTGAAGAGGATAAAAGCATGAAAACACTTGCCACAGAAATCTCATGTCAATAGCATGTTTTGCCTTTTTGAAGAAAATGCTTATTTTTTGAGCAAGTGATCCAGAATGCAAGGGTAGAGTTGTTTTGTTTGCCTCTCTGACATCATTGTGAGAGTCATTTTTTTTTTTCTCTCATCCATCGAGGGCACCTCTCAATCCTCAATGCCCAGCTGGGCATAATTCAGTGCTAAGAGCAGAGGGGGAAGCAGCGTTTTGGAGGATCCTTACTTCTAGCTTTAGGATATGACAGATCCGCCCCTTTTGGTTATGCCATTGTATAAGGCATGGGCTTTTCATAGCATTCCCAGAATGAAGCCTGGAGCTAGGGAAGCAGTTGCTCTAGTTACAAGTGTACCCCAAAGGGCAGTTAGTAAATGTTTGCATTTCAAGCCTCCCTCTGAGCCTGGTGCCTCACTAGCCAGCTGGCATGGGGTCAGAGCTGGTTACCAGAAAGAAGTGAAGAAGCCCAGGAATTGGGATCACAGAGGCTTGGGCTTCTGCTTCTGGAATCTGATCCCTATACAAAACTCTCAAGAGTTCGTTGCTCCATATATGTGTGTAAAGAGATGAACACAGAGGATGTCTGAGATGCTGCAGGGTCCCCTTCATGCCTTTGTAGCACACACCTAGAGGAACATTAAATACCAGCCCAACCCACCATGTCTCTCTGTTTCATGAAGGGCTAGCCCGGCGTGTGGGAAGTTCTGAAAGAATGACATGGACCCTTCAGAAGGCTGTTGGTTCTGCTAAATCAGGATGGACTTGAATACTTGGCAAGAATCCCATGGAGACGGGGTTGTTTATCATGTTCTGTCTACAGACACATGTCAGGGTGAGCCAAGAGGAGAAATGCTGAGACTATGCACCTAGCAAAGATCCTCTTCCCCAGCTTATTCTTTCCACTGTGTAGTGAGTGCTACTGCCCATTATGTCCAGGTGAGGTCGGGACCATACTAGAGAAGGGACCCTTTGGGATCATGCTCTTAGGATGGCTACTTGGGGTCAGATGTTGAGTATCCAGTCATTCTTTGGGTGTTACTGACTCTGTGGGTCTGGTCTGAAGCTGAAAGCTGTAGGGGCAGCTTTCCTCCCTATCTAGTTTACTGGACAGGGGCTGCCATGTCATTACCACTGGCTGCCATGTGCCAGAGATACACCTGATGGTGCTGAAGAGCCTGCTGGTGGTGAGCCTTAGTCACCTCGGTGTACATGTGGGCAGTGCTGAATGGCAGACTCTGGCTCTGTCTAGGCACTTACCTACCAGCACAAAGGGTGAGAAAGCATTGTTTTTGTACATATTATGTGTGTGGAATTTGCACTTGGCATTTCTTACCCTCCAGAGGTTCTGCTTTCCTTAAATTGACAGGTGAATGAGAGGAACAGCAAATGTAATTTCTGGGAATTTGCACATATAAGTCCTGGCATGCACTTGACCTGGAATGGGTCATTAGTGCTGCTTTTATTGTATAAAATCTTAACAGAAAAGTAGTTCCATACATCATGTTGGCAGTGAACTAGGTCTTTAAAAGTCAGAATCTTGTCACCCACTTGTATTTCTACCCCACCTTCAGACAAGCAGAATGACTCAATTTATAATATGAGTACTGAGCATACATAAGTGCATGTTTTTGATGGCATCTTTAATATATAAATTCAGTTTCTTACATTTTTCTTAACCTACACAATCAAGTCAGCCTTGTTTGTATATGAATCACAACTAGCTGGACTAAATCAGGATCCATGTATGGTCTACACATATGTTTGGGCATTTAACCTTGTAGGAATTTTTCCACTTCTTCCTTTGGTAATGGTCTTCTATGAACTTTGGTCTGCCCTGTGCTTAGTTTGAGACATGTTAGTTTGCCTGATGCCTCCCTGAATACACTTCCCAACAACCCTTCAATTCCAATCTGAAGAGCACAAGACACCAGTCGGTGCATGCAGGTGAGGAAACGAGAAGTGAAGGTTTTGCCTCCCTTGATACTGAACTGTTCTGTACCTGATCAGTTTTCCCTGAGCCTCCTCACAGCCACACCTCCTGAGAGACTCTGGGATGGTAAATTGGTACAGTCCAGCTCCCATGTGGGGGAGTAAGCAGCCAAGAATGGAGCCACAGGACTTCTGACTTGTGCTTCCCTGCTTCAGAGAGATCCCTCCTAGCTCCCATCTTGACTGCCATCTTGAATTTGGTGTGCTGCCTCTGGGAAAATGAGTATTTCCATCACCAGTGAATCTTGCATTTGTGGTGAATGTTACAGATGAGAACATCTCTTAAGACTTGGCTCAACAGATTGTGTTAGCAAGGGACTCCTGGGATGTGTGTGCTTTGACACTAGGGAAAGCTCTGTTTGTGGTATCTGCTAGGGTCTAATTAACTCCTGAAGTGAAAGCCTGACAGCCTGTAGTCCTTTGAATTAGATTCATGGTCTAACTGCTCTATTGTTCCCACTGGATTCCTAGGGGAGATTGGATAACATTCTGAAATAGACGGGAAGGAAGATACTGGGATATCCTCTCCTTGCAGCCATGGGAATGATGTACATCCCAAAGAATGGCACCAATATGGAAAAGATTTGACATCAACTGCCTTAGCAGGATAATCACAAAAACATACAATAGGAAAGCAAGAACAGTGACAAGTTGAGGGTGACCTTGGTGAACTATCTCCGTATGCAGTGGGAAATGATGTGGGAGATGATGAGCATTTGGATAGGCTGCTTAGTGTGTAGTTCTCCAGCACTCATGGAGCCTGGCAGGTAGAGTGACAGAAAATAGCTGTCATCTTCACCTCCAGCTAAAGGGAGCGCCTTTGTCTTTACTTTCTTGTTCATCCCAGGCATCTAGCCATGACAGGTCTATAGGAGCAGTGCCTAATTTTACCCAGGTCACTACATGTGTTGGGTCACCAGCCCTAAGTCTATGGATGATGGTGACTTCGCAGGTGAATCACAAGAACCCTTTATGACTTGAGATGACTTTCTCCACATGTTCATAAAGTCAGGTTTCTATGGCGGGAGTATTGATAGAGATAGCAGCAGAATGAAAGTGAAGTCTTCTTTGGTCAACTCTGTGCCTTCCTTGTAACTACCAGGAAGATAAGGCCTTAAAGAATTAAACAGGTCCAAAGCAATATGTAGAAAGTTTCAGTAGAGTGTAGCAGTATGTATTTGCTAGATGCCAAATTAGAGATTTTTAAGCATCAAGTTTAGTCAATAGAAGAAAATGTTAGATAATAATTATTATTAGTGGAGGTTATTTTAACATATTCAGGATGGGGCTGTACCTTATATCAATATGTCTCACCGATGCGTGGTTGTTATTAGAAGTCAGTCAGTCCTGCTGGCTTGAACCGTGAATGGTGTGTGTGACTGTCATTGGGTGGTTCATACTTCTCGGGGAGTTCTTTGAGTACACAAAGGCAATGGACCAGACCAGATGTGATCCTATGATTCATCAAGGAAACCACTAAAATGGTGTGGAACAATTGTAATACAGCTAACTTGTGGTACAGCATTTGTAAAACCATACTATACACATGAGTGATGGAGTATTGGTAATATTTCCATGTTAAAATTTGGAGAAATAGTTACTGATAAATACATGATTATCGATGAGTACACTTTTTAATATAAAAAATTTCATGACAGGCTGTGGTGTAGTCAGGGGATGTGAGGAGAACAATTGTAATCAGGTCACAGAGTGTATAATATTTTATGGTGGCCACCCAGAGTAAAACACAATGCAGGAAATCTGTCCACAACACTAAAGACTCAGAACATTCAGCCAAGGACCTGGATCCCAAACCCCAATGCCCTACAGGAGTCCAGATGAAAACCTAGAGCCCATGACAGTGCCTCCCCCAAATGCAACTGGAGGTCTAGAGCCCACAAGGACTCACATCAGTCTGTTTTGTGGGTCCACACTGGGAAGGCCCAAAAGTCAGTGTGGGAAACTAGAAAGTCTATGCCCCCGGGGTGAATGAGCTGAGCTGGTAGGTTGAGGGTTCTACACTGGAGCCTAAGAAGTCATGCTCAGAATAAGAACCAGGGCTGCCCTGAAAAGTCCCACAGCTATCCTCAGTGACACAGAGGTCCTGAGCTCCTCTGACAATACCAGTCGAGTACATGCCAGAAATCCAGTATAATGAGTTTGTCCTTGATATTAAACAGCACATGTCTTTCCCTCCAGAGCCAGGAAGTGATGCTCGATGTAAGGACCAGAGCTCCCCCAAAGTGAACTACTGCCACTCTCACCAACAGGGTCCCAAGCTTCTCCCATAAAAATGGTCAAACTCACACTGGGGAAGCTGGTCACAATGAGCTCCTCCAGGAGAACCAATAGCTCAGACAGCAACACATAGGAGACCCCACAATGCCTAGCTTCTCCTTCCCCATGTCTCTATTTATGCTGCCAACTTTCCTCAGGTGCAACATCTATATTCAGCACCATACTCACTGATTTCAGCTGGTGTTAATTTGGCCACCAATTTTTAGTCCGTAACAGGCTGATTTGGAGTAGTGAATAATCTGTCAGACAACCAGGGCTCTTCATTGGTTCTTTCTGCTGTGGTTCTGAGAATTACAGGAATGAACTCATCGTCATCATAGTATTGTGATGTCCCACCATTGGGGACATAGAGATGACTTCGTGCTCTAAACTGAACCTATCCTTTGTTAATGTTACTCTGTTCGAGGGTTTACTGGGTGAGTGAAATGTTACAGATCCTTAAATTTTTTCCATTTCACTCAATTCTCTTAATATTTTGATAGGATTTAAATCCAAGACATTTTAAGTTTAGTTCAGTCTCTGGTTAGGAATTAAAAATTCCAGAATTCTTTTCCTGAACTTCTGACAAGTGTTAGACTATCACAGAGATTTAGGAATTGAGGACCACAGAGGAAGACTCTGGCATCGTCCCTCACAATTCACACTACTGCCCAGTGTAGAGGAAGCGTTTGTGCTCTTGGAGACCCAAGCATAAGGCATGGAGGGAAACATCCACTGGTCTTTCAGCAACTGCCTCCTACAGTTGACCCAAGGATTTGACCATGGAGTACACCAAGTGCCTGCCTTCGAGTTCTTTCAGCATTATTTGATCCTTTCTGGATTGTACTATTGCCCTTTGGGGTTCAGTGAGGTGGGACCATGCAGTATCTCTGGGCCTTGCTCCAGAAACTGACTGCCATCTGGAATTTGTGCCTTCAGAAGCAAAGACTGATTATTGACCTTGCGGATAAGCAATAGAAAGTACTGTGTACTTTAACTCAAAACCTGGAGCTGCACACATGCAGAACTGTGGAGGAGGAATGGAAGTTCCTGTCCCCCCTCCTGTGGGCATCCATGTGGGGACTCTGTCCTTGGTGGGCACTCTATAGAGGCCTGACCTCCACTGTGGCCTTGGTGGGAACCTCCTGGCTGTGTAGCAAGGGCACTGTGTGAGCGCCGGCATCCTCCTGGCTTCAGCTGGTCCCATGTGGGTAGGGGACACCTGGACTTGGCACTGGCTTGTTTCAGAGACTCATGTTGGAGCATGTTGACACACTGACCCTCGATTGGCATTTGTGCTATGGGACAAGAGTAGATGGTCATGAGTCACTGGATGGTCTTTTGCCTACTTGAGCAGCCAAACTAGGAGGACAGGTTCTTTAGAGTTCCAGATGCACATATCCATGTGAATCATCGGTGGAGAATCCTTTTGGCACTCAAGGCTTTCCTTGAAAGAAGTGACTGATGACCAGATCAACAATCTAGGACACGTGACACTAGACTGAGGAGTAACTATATTCCGGTTATCTGAAAGGTCTTTAGTGTCCCGACCTGTGGTTAAGTCAATGGAGACCCTAGAGGGAGATTGGGAATAAGAAAGGGACAAGAGACACGAAGAATGGAGATAAGACAGTGTTCTGATCAAGTCTCCTTTATTTAAGAAAAAAAAAGTGCTTTATAGGAAATAGGGGAAAGAGGAAACTGGATTCTAAAATGTCAACAGGTAACTAAGCAACAGTGGGAGGTCCCAACCTATTGGCAGGAGTTAACTAGGCGATGATGGGCAGGGCATGAAGAAACAGAAACTTAACTAATACTAAAGATGGCTGTTAATATAAATTGGAGGTCAGTCACAGGTCTCCCACAGGTCCCCCTTTTCTTTATATAATTAAAAGCTGAGTATCCTTGAGGAGACTGTGCCTGTCTTGGGTCAGGAAGCTTTCACATGAGGCCAGCCTAACCTTACCTGTCGTTGGAAAGCAGAGCAGTGTGAGGCTCAGTTTCTGTATTAGGCGGTGGTCGGCACTACACGTGAGCTCCAGTTGCCCATCTCTGGCTATCCGGTCTAGCACACCAAGGTGAGAAAAACGAAGCAGACAGCTTGCTATTACACAGCATCAACATAACACGGTCTCGTGGACTCTGTGTAAGTTTCTCTATGAGCCATTTCAAGCCTGTGGTAATGGACCTGTATAGGTTGCATTTTTATGGCATCCACCTGTTTGATAAAGGCCATCAACTTGTTAAAGAGAAAAGGTCCTAGTGAAAGCAAGATCAGCAGTCCAAGCAAAGGCCCAAGCAGGGGGAGGAGGTAGGGCAAGATGCCATTCCAGGAGCTACAAAGAAGGTTTTCAAATAGCTCTCTTCTCCTTTTTACCAAATCTTCTTGTAATCTCTTTATTTTGTCTCAAATGATGCTGGACTTGTTTGCATAAAAGCAGCAATGTTCCTGTAAGGCTAAGCAAATCCCCCCACCCCACCCCACCCCGTTCTGCTGTAAGAAGATCTAGTCCTCTCCTATTTTGGAGGACCACCTCTGCAAGGGAGTCTAACTGGTCTTGGACATCTTGGATAGTGCTGGATAAGGCCTGAACACCATCTATCAACTGGTTAGATAACTTGACATGGGAATGTACAGCAACTCCTAGTCCTTCAGATCCTGTTGTCAGGGCTCCTGAAACACCCAACCCCACCAGTAGTGGGATGAGTTGCACTGCTCCTTTACAGCGGCCTGTGGCATAACCAAAACTAGGCATAGGAACGGGCTCATTTCCGGGTAGCACCTCTGTCAGGTAACAGGATAGCTGTGACACATATCCCTGACCAATTGGCAGGAAGGTATGTGAAGGCCAGATTTCCTCCACAAATGAATACTTGTCCCCTGACAGGGCAAAGAGTGGTAGTCCAGTTGGTTATGGAACAGCAGTTAGTGAAGGTAACAAACCCAACATCAAGGTCATAGGTATCATTATGAAAACTTCCTGTAAGCAAGGGGAATCTTGAAAACCTACAGGCTGCACTCTAAAGGGGAGGCTGGCACTACAGTTTAAGTGGTACAGTCCCTCGGGTGATTGTAAGGTAAAGTTTGAGGGAATAGCAAGGGGCATAGGAGTGCCCTGGGCCATGCACAGCCAACAATCTTCAGCTAGATTAGGATTAGAGGCATTCAGGGCTTTGAGTAGCCTCTATAACGTCTAATGTCTGGGTATCTGGATCAATTCCTCGTGATTTTGCAAGTCCAGGGGGTGATAGTAAATTTGAGGGAATATTTTATCTATAATTTGCTTGACTTGCTCTTGCACCATATGTTCTCTGATCTTATCTTGTGGTCCGCCACCATCAGAAACGTGAATGGGCACAACCCGGTGCCAGCCTACTGGTTTTCCAGGTGTACCACTGCACGAGGCCTGGGTGTATTTTGGATTACCCAGGATCTGAGAATTGGTGGGCCAATCTTCCCCCAAAGGTTCCAGCATTAGTTCTCTGTAACAAGGCTGTGAAATAGGTCTTATTTTGGTGTCCTACACATGTCTGTACTGTGTCATAGCAAGAAGAGTACATCGCTGTGTAATAGGTACTGCACTCTGAGGGGCATGATTTTGGACCCTCATTAATCTCAGGTGTTATGCGGGGTTTGTAAGTACACTTCCAACTCTGATGAATTCTGCCTGTGAACCCCATTGTGCCAAAAATGAGAGATGCTACCTTGTTTCCACAATCTACCTGTTTGGAGTATGTTTGATCCTTGCCCTGGGTCGGTCCCCCCTTTGCAATCACAGGGATTGCCATATAAGTGTGCTAGCAGTTGGCCCTTAGTTATTGGGGGTCCAAAACTGTCTTTTCCTGACATCAGTAAAATCATTATAATCCCAAGGGGCAGGATCCAAGCTCCCAGTTTCACTATCTGAAAAACTAGAAATAGGGAAGTTCTCTCAGGGAGCATTTTTATCCCTGGAGTCACCTGTGAGGTTATCTTCTATTTGTTGAACTTGGTCTATTTGTTGAACCAATCGTTCTGGCAGCCACCTTGTGGATTTCATTTCTTTTGAGTATATACATACTGATCCTCATCCCCAGCTGAGACCTGGGTCTGGGCCATGCCATGAGTTAGTCAAAGGGTCCCTCCATAGGATGGAGGCATATTGTTTTTGTGTTTCTATATGCCAGAAATGGGTGGCTGCTGGTTGCCCAGTGGCATCCAAATTTAAAAAAATTAAGGATAAATAAGGCATGGGATAAGATATTTCTAGGTGACCCCCTTGTTGGGGTACCATTCCCCCTTTTTTTACTTTATCAATAGTAAGTTTTAAGGAGAGGTGTGCTCTTTGAACTATGCCTTGACCTTGAGGATTATAAGGTATGCCTTTTATGTGTGTCATGTTGAGGCACTGACAGAAATGGGCAAAAGTGGAACTAGTGTAGCCTGGGCCATTATCAGTCTTTAATTGTTGTGGGCATCCTAAAACTGACAGGGTAGTTAGTATATGGTTGATCACATGTTTAGTGGCTTCACCAGTTTGGAGAGTGGCATAAATGAAACCACTAAAGGTATCTACAGTTACATGACCATATTTAAGGTTGCCAAACTCAGGCATATGGGTGACGTCCATTTGCCATGATGCATTGGGAACTAGTCCTCTAGGATTAACTCCAAAATGTGGAACTGGGAGGTGTGTGACACAAGCGGGGCAATGTTTTACTATCTGTCTGGCTTGTTCTCTAGTGATCTTGTGCATAAGCCGAAGAGTTTGAGCATTGGGGTGACGTAGTTGATGACTCTTTTGTGCTAAAGTGACTTTGTCATCAAGATCACCAGAGCTAATGTTGGCCAAGGCATGGAGAGGGGCTTGTGTCCGAGTGGCTAGGTCTGCCACATGATTACCTTCATCTAGAGGTCCTGGCAATCCAGAGTGAGTGCACAAATGTCCTACAAAAAATGGGTGAGCTCTTCTTGTAATGAGCACCTGTATTTGCCTAAATAGGTCTCCAGTGCTGGAGACATTTTTGATTTGACCAGCTGTTTCTAGCAGGGCTATAGAGTATGTGATACAAGCACTGTCAGTGTATAAATCTATGGGCTGAGTGGGAAATGCAGAAAGGGCTGCAGCGACAGCATGCAATTCTGTGATTTGGGCTGATGTACTGTCTGTTTGGAAGGTTATGGTTTGGCCTAGAAAAACATAGCCTGCCAAGCCAGTTGAGGAGCCATCAGTAAATACTAATAAGGTATTTTTTAGTGGTTTGAATGCTGTGACCATAGGGAAGATAAACGAATGTCTATTGGCAAATTCAATAAGCTTATCTGGAGGATAATAGGTGTCTATAAGCCCTGTGTAGGAAACAAGGGCAATGGGCCAGAATTCAGTTGTTTGCATGAGCCAGTCAATCTGTTCTTTGATATAAGGCAACACAATAATGTCTGGCTCCTTGCCAAAGCAATACTTTCCTTGCTCTCTTCCTAAGATAATGAGGGTAGATATGGCCTGATAGTAGGGTTCAATAACCTTTCTGGGTGTGGCCAGCAAGTGAACCCACATCAATGGGTGCTGTCTGCCAGAAGGCAGTGGTTGGTGAGAGAGAAGTCTTGCATATGATAAACTTTAAGGGTTTACCATGATCTATAAAAGTAATGGTCTGCAATTGGATAGCCTGCTCTACAGCACATATGGCCTGTCTTCCTTCTGGGGAAAGTTTACGAGGGGGATGTAGGGTTAGGATTACCATGTAAGATATCATAGAGGGGTTTTAACTCACTTTTGCTAAGCTTTAAGTAAGGCATGAGCCAGTTAATATCCCCAAGAAGGCTTTGAAAGTCATTTAAGGTCTCAAGTTTGTCTAGCCTCAACTGTAACTTCTGAGATCTGAGGTGCTCTCATTTGAAAACCCAAATATGTGTATGGATCGGTGAGTTGGACTTTGTCAGGGACTATCTCAAGCCCTTTATCAAGTAAGGCAGTCTGCAATTCATCATAGCATCTTAAGACTTCTTCCCCATCTTTTCCAGCTATCAAGATGTCATCCATATAATGAATGATATATATCTAGCCAGTGGTCTCTCACGAGGACTGGCATAAGGTAGGGCTATTGGTCATGCCTTGTGACAGGACTCGCCATTGGAATCTTTGCATAGGTGCTCTAAAATTAATGATTGGCAAGTTAAGGCAAAGCGTTTTTAAACATCTGGATGTAGGGGGATAGTGAAGAAACAATCTTTGAGGTCTATGATAACTTTAAAATAGCCCAAAGGTATAGCAACAGGCGAAGGGAGGCCTGGCTGTAAGGCTCCCATCAAGACCATGGTCTTGTTTATCATTCTAAGGTCTTGTAGAAATCATCATTTCCCTGATTTCTTTTTAATGACAAAGATGGGAGTGTTCCATGGGGAATTACTGGGAACTATATGGCCGGCTTCAAACTGTTCCTGCACCAGCTGTTGTGCAGCCAATAGCTTTTCAGAGGTGAGAGGCCATTGATGGGCCCACACAGGCTCTTCTGATAGCCATGTAATTTTCTCTGCATGGATCGCAGGAGAGTCAATGGGCCCCTATGGAAAATGGCCCAATCTGGCTCAGTATGTCTTTGGTACAGTCTCTGTAGGCGCTGTCATTCCTATACTATTCTTCCCAAGACCCTTACCAGGTAAATATCCACTATTTAGCATTTGAGCAGTAATGATGGTATTTGGGCTTCCCATAATTAACCCCATCTGTGCCAGTAGATCTCTACCCCAAAGATTATTGGTAGTCCAGCTATGACATAGGGTTATATTGTGCCTTGATTGCCCTCTCTGTCTTTCCAGGTTAGAAGCTTTAAACTTCTCTCTGGGTTTTGGCTTTGACCTATGCCTTTTAAATGAGTCATGGTAATATCCAAAGGCCAGGTTGGAGGCCAATCTTCCTTTTTAATAATAGTAACATTTGCGCCCGTGTCTATCAGGCCGGAGAATTCTTTGTCATCCAGCCATAGTGACATAAGGGGGTTTTGTGTGGAGATTATCTCTGCCCAATAGACATCTGAAGATCCAAATACTTTATCACTTTGTTGTTGGGAGATTATCTTATTAGGGGTCTGGATTAGAGGCAAGAGTACCAACTGAGTGAACCTTTGCCCTGTAGTGATAGTATTAATGTATTTAGGTGTGGACGCCATGACCTTTATTTCTCCAGCATAATTGTTATCACTTATACCTGGAAAAACTTGTATTCCATTAAGTGTTGTGCTGCTGCATCCTATTATAAGGCCAAATGTATTTTTTGGTAAAACCCCAAAATTTCCTGTAGGGAGGGCTTGAACCCCCATCTCAGGGGTTAATATTGTGTGGGTGGTGGAACTGAGGTCCAATCCTGTGCTCCCTGTTGTGGCTCTAGGGAGGTCTGAGATGGATTGTTTGTTGGAACAAAGCTGACTGCCCCAAAGATTTGTTTGGGTTTGGGGATCTGGGGCTGGCCCTGATTCCTGTTTCCCTGTAAGGAGGTAACACTTTGCTGTTGACATCCCTTTTAGATTTGCATTCATTAGCACAATGGTGTCCTCTCTTACATCTAGGGCATAATCCTGGTGCTTTGGCTTTTGCATTGACATTGGAATCCTTGTCTTTGGAGTCATTTTTGCAATTCTCTGCAAAATGACCAGTCTCTCCACAGGTAAAACACTTTTGTTTATATTTTTGAGATAATAATTGTTTAATTGTATATCCTTGGAAGGCGGCAGCCATAGAAGGCCTTGATAAGCACTCCCAATGTTAGAGCAAAGGCATATATAGTGTATGTATCCTGCCAAGTCTGTCTTCTTTCTATGAGACCTAATGGCGGCTTGACAGGCAGCATTAGCATTTTCAAAAGCTAATTGTTTTACAAAATCTGTACCCACATCTGCATTACCAAAAATTCTGCCAGCTGCAGTAAGCAAGCGATGGACAAAATCTTCGAAAGGTTCATCAGGCCTTTGTTTGAGACTAGTGAGAGAGGAACTCATATCTCCTTTGGAGGGCAGTTTTCTCCATGCCTGAGTAGGTGCCGTTTGAATTTGAGCATAGAGTCCCGCATCATACCGCATTTGGGCATCCTTAGTCACATAAAGGCCTTCTCCCACTAACATATCAAAATTCCATCCATTGCCGGCTTGTGTATTATGCCTGGTGGTATCTTTGCAATTCTCTACATACTCTGATTTCCATAAAAGATAATCCCCTCCCAATAAGGTTGCTTGGGCTAGTCTTTGCCAATCTGTAGATGTGAGCCAATTCTCAGCTGCAGAATTCATGATTGCGGTAGTATACAGGGCTGTAGCTCCGTATTGTGCCACAGCTGTTTTTAATTTCCTTATCAGTTCGAAATCAAAACCCCACCTTGTGCGTCCCTCATCACAGGGAAAGCCTCTATCATCTAACTCTGATATTGGGTCCGGCCAGGGGGTAAATTTAGAGATCATGCTCCTCAGGGGTAGTAGCTGATTAGGAAAAGTCCCGGAGGAGGTTAGGGGTTTCCTTTCACTTTCAAATTTAAATCTTCCTATTTTTAGGTTTTCTAATTGGGCTAGTAAGTCCTGATTTTTTCCCCAGTTTTATCTACTCTTTTAAAATCTCAATTTTGTCCCTTAATTATTTTCTAGGGTCAAGAACTGAACATGTTGGGGGGCAGTAGGACCGCTACAGTATGGAGGAGGGTGCTGTGCGTTGGCTGGCCAGTCAGGGTTATGATATCTTGTGGCCTCCTCTGCCAAACTATCCCAGTCTACATCATCATCAATTTTAGCCTCTAAAGGTAACTCAGGGTATAGTTTGGTTTCTGGCTTGGCTCCCTCTAAGTCATAAAGACTGTGTTTTTGTTTTGGAGGCATGTCAGTCTTTGATGTCTGTGTGGTCGCCATTTTGTCTTTGTTTTCCAAGGCACCCTTTATCTCTCCCTCACTGTCACTATCAAAGGACATAAGGTTCTCATCTTTATTAAGTGTCTCGGCCTTTTTTGCTGGTTTAGTTTTGTCTTTGATATTCTCTCCTTGTAATATATTTTCGGCCTTTTGGACAACAGTAGCGACTGACAGATCGTTCTGTTTCTGAGACAAAATTTCATCTATTAGAACCCAATAAGAAAAAGCAGTTACTGGGACCTTCTTGGGCCCCAAAACATAATAATCCCTAAGAGCATCACCAACCCTTTTCCACTGCTTAGATTCGACAGTCCCTTCAATAGGAAACTGTTATGATTTATGTAGACGGCCCCCAGGCCTCATGTATTTGCATTGTGAATTTGTGATTGGTTCATTGTCTAGTGCTTGGATTGATGGTGTCAGTGCTACACCCTTGTAGAGGTGGAGCCAGGATGTGATGTAATGGCAGGAAGAAGGCGTGTCTCTCTCTTGCTGGTTTCCACCCTTGCTGTTGCACCCGCCATGAACTGCGGCCCCACCATGCCACCCTGCCTTGGAGCCAACTGAGTATGGAGTGAAGCCTCCAAAAACTGTAAGAAATAAACCTTTCCTTTCCCAACTTTGGGCATCAGGTATTTTGTCTCAGCAACAAATAAAAAGTAACTAAGACAGAAACCAAGGATAAACTTCCTTTATATGATCAAAATACCGACACAATTGTTTACTTTCAACCTTTACTCCTCGTGCCTTTAGAGCCTTTCCTAAACTTTCAATTAAAAATCTCATGTTGACTAATTTCTTGTCCCATAATTGCTGTTCACTCACCGAGGTACAGAAAATGCAGGAGGCTCCCGAGTTGACTTTTCCTCTGTCCTGTTTTTGTGCCAGCTTCATGAACAGCGTCCCTCACTGGATCCCCCATTCTAGGGCTTCGTGCTGGGCGCCACTTGTCCCAATCCACGGATAAGTGAACCAGAGACCCTAGAGGGGGAGTGGGGATGAGAAAGAGACAAGAGACACGAAGAATGGAGACAAGACAGTGTTCTGATCAAGTCTCCTTTACTTAAGGAAAAAAAAGCACCAATATAGGAAATAGGGGCAAGAGGAAACTGGGTTCTAAAAACCTCAACAGGTAACTAAGCAACAGTAGGAGGTCCCAACCTATTGGCGGGAGTAACTAGACGATGGCGGGCAGGGTATGAAGAAACAGAAACTTAACTAACACTAAAGATGGCTGCTAATATAAATTGGAGGTCAGTCTCAGGTCGCCCCACACTTTAGCATTACAGGAAATGTTAAAAATATACATAATTAGCACAGTGACATCTTGAAGTGGACATGACAACACGCAACAATTTAGCCTCACAGCAAGTCCTGTTCACCCACTCTCATGCCGGCACCATTTGCCAATGTGGACAGTGTCACTGTCACATTCTGGTATAGATGCACACATTTTAACCAATTTAAAACCATAACAAGACTGTTGCTCCACCAAAACTGTAGTTCTTGCCATCAAAGCTTGTAAAGAGTGAAACTTCAAGTTCTCAGGGCTTTAATTTCACTATGGTCTACTAGAATAGGATCCAGATGTCAGGCACCTATTTATACTTTGTTAGCCAAGTGTCCTACCAGTCGCAGGAGGATTTTCCTGGAAATCCTTTTTATGAGGAGCACTATTATCTCACAGTGGTTTCTGCACTCTGTCTTGGCCTCACATTGTGTTCATACCTGGCTAGAAAAGTTCTGCCTCCACTATGTTCAGGAACACACAGGCATCCTTGCACTTCTTAGACTGGGATGCTTACACATGGAACCTGAAGCAGTGGTGATTTGGGGAATATTTTTTCAGGAGCCCAGAAGGGACTGTGACACTGTGGGCTGGTTGGTGAGGGGGAGGAAAGGGCATCCTCGGCCCCTGGGCACCAACCTTGCAAGATGAGGCCTAGACTGAATGGCAGACTCAATAATGTCCTTGAACTCAGTAGGGAATGCTCTTTCAGCCACTGGTCTCCTTTCCTCTTTAGTTCCTTTCTGAATATGACAGGGCCAGACTGTGGGGCTCTCAGAAAGTCAGTTGTTGGGAGTCCTGAGTTGTAGGGTGAGGAAACTGCCCCTGCACATAAAGAAGGGGCTCTGCGGTCCTCGAGTGTGGTCTCAGTCACTGTTGAATGCCTTTGCAGTTACTGCACCACTGTCCTGGGAGACTTTGGGTGACAGATCCACAAAGTAAAATGTTATTGATCTCCTCAAAGGAGACTGGGACTATTGCAGTGAAAGCAGAAGCATGCTGATAGGCATCTGAATATTTAGCCTTTTTTCTCCAAAATTCCTGTGAGCTGCAGTAGGAACAGCCCTTGTTATGTTTATAATATGCTCTTTGAAGACCTTGAAGACATGTGGGTTTTCAGAGTAAGGTCTCTCAGAGGTTTCTAATCTTGGGACTTGGTCATCAGAGGCTCATGTGCAGTGTATGCTGTAGCTACCTGACCAGAGAAATCTGCTTTTGTCATTGAGTCACAAGCTCAGTCAGTGGACAGATGTGGCAGGTCTTTCCCAAGTGCATTGTGGAGCCTCTGCAGGAAGAACACTTGGTCAATAGTGGGCTTCATGTTCATGATGTTAAGGTCACATGAGGATGTTACTGTTGGGGCAGTTTTGACTTTAACTCTGGTCTTGCTGTTGGCCACCTACAGGCATTTCTGACTCCTGTAATGAAGGTAGAACTCCAGCAAAGATGTGCACTGACCTCATTCACAATGTGTTTGCCACCTCTTCACAGCAGGGTCACCCAGAATGCAGGATCAGAAGCCAGACAAAGGTCTCCTTATGACTCCCAAGCTGAGCCCTTGGTGAGGCCCCTGTAGATGAGTACTGTGTATGGAGTTCTGTGTGAGTTCCTATCTAAATGCCATGCTAGTTGTCCCATTACAGAGGATCTTGAGATGCCGAGGATTGAGGTCTCCAAGAACCAAGTGTTAAAGCTTCCACTTGCTGCTTGTCTATTTTCATTGAGACAAAATACCTGACCTTTAAAGGGGAAAGGTGTTTTGAGCTCAATTTGCAGAAGTTTTAGTGTATAACAAGCTGGCTCCAAGGCTGGGTGTCCTCACAGAGGAGAAAATATTCATGGCGGGCAGAAGACTGTAAAGCAATAGGGGCTGACCACAGCTTCCTATCCCTTATATCTAGTTTACCTAGGTTATAACATTAATATAGCGCTTTTTCTTTAGGAGGAAGGGACTTGTTCTTAGTACTGCACCAAGAAGCAATCCCAGTGTCACTCTAGATCCAGCTACCTCTGAAAAAGCCCCACCTAAGACTACCTGAGGCTTTGGGGAGACACCTGGATACAAGCCATAATGCTGCTTATAGTGAATATGTGGGGTGTTTGAGATCCTTATATGGTTTTCTTTCAGTGAAGTACAGCAAATCCACTATGAGTGAGTAACTCGCTTATGAGTGAGTTCCATTCTGGAAGCTTGTTCAGAAATCCAACAAAGTCTTGCACATCTTTGACAGAGATATACAATGTGATACATAAATACCAGACGCAAAAATGCTGTAAACTTTGTTTTACTTTGAATGATGCTACAGTACAACTGACAAAGAGTGGGTTTCGTGGAGTGAACTGACAAGAGTTACTAACTGGAGGAGGGAGGGTGGGGGGGTGGCAGAAGCTAAGGATCATTAGTAATAGGAGATAGGGAGCACAAGATGGAATTTCACTCACACATGACTTAGATGACTCAGGGTTTTTCCCCCATAGATTCAATTCTGTCTACCTCCTTAAAGTCAATGCAGTGGTGCCTGAGTAGCAGCTCTTTTTTCTCATAGATAACGGTGTAGCCCTGGATGGCATTCTCAACAGCTGCTGCAACCATTGTGTATCATTCTACTTTCGAGGCCTGTGTCTCAAACTAAGTGCATCTTCACAAAGGCAAATCCCCTGGCCGTTTCCTGTGTAGTGAACTTCTGGTTTTTCAGTTCCATCTTCCTCTCAGCTGTTGTCTTCTCTGGAGGACTCCAGCAGCATCAGGGCCTCCTTGGCTCCCTGTGTTGCAGAGCAAGGAGTCCAGTGGATTCTTCCTCTAACAGACCTAGTGCCAGCTGCTTGCTGAGGGTCCCTACACTGAATCACTCTTTGTGTGCACTGCCCATCTTCAATCCATGAACTTTATGAACTAACTGTGGGCAATGTTTCTTTGAAGCCCCAATCATAGGGACTAACAAAAACTCATGCCACAGCAGTTGATGTTTATGGCCTTGTAGATGTCAGTCCTTCCAAAATTCTCAAAATATTGTTCCTGTTTCACCTTCCTTGCCTTCAAAAGGAAGGCTAGTTGCCTTCCTTGCCTAACGAAATGTGTGACAAGTAATTCTTGAAAGTTGCAACAACTCCTAGGTCCAGAGGTGGGACAAACACTATAGTATTCAATGACAGACACAATACTGTGACATTGGGATTAAAATCATCGATGAACTTGGGTGACTTGATGCAGTGTCAAGCCGTGAAAGAATATTGAACAGGATATCTTTCTGCAAACAATGTCTCTCTGAGATATAGTGGTAGAAACACCAACCCTGGAAAACTGGCCTGTGTAACCCAGGCCTTGGAGTTACTGTTCCACACAACAGGCAGAGAGCCCTTGTGTGCAGTATGAGGGCTCTTAGGTTCTCTGTCTGAAAGCACCCGAATCATTGCCTCCCACTCCCACAGTGCAGATGGAGAGGCAGGTTCAAGCTACCTGGACACTGAGGTCCTAACCCAATTCTTTCTGTAGAGTTCTAAACTGTGCTTTCAGGTGAATTAATGTGGTCACCAGGGGACAGATGCAGGAGATGTTGGGGCAAGGATCCCAACAGCAATGCTTTGGGTGGCTGTCTTAGTTACTTTTCTCTAGTCGCTGAGACAAAATACCTGATGCCCAAAGTTGGGAAAGGAAAGGTTTATCTCTTACAGTTTTTAGAGGTTTCAGTCCATACTCAGTTGGCTCCAAGGCAGGGTGGCATGGCGGGGCCTCAGTTCATGGCAGCTGCAAACAGCAAGCAGAAACCGGCAAGAAAGAGAGACACACCTTCTTCCTGCCATTACATCACATCCTGGCTCCACCCTTAGGAGGGTGTAGCACTGACACCACCAATCCAAGTACTAGACAATGAACCAATCACAAATGCACAATGCAAATACATGAGGCCTGGGGGCCACCAACATAAACCATGACATTCCACCCCTGGCCCCCAAAGACTCATGTACAACCTTTATACAAAAGACATTTAGTCCATCTCCAAGAGTTGCCAAAGTCCTAACATTTTCAACGTTGCTGAGAAGTCCAAGTCCCAAGTCTCCTCCAATATCTATGGCAAACTCTTAACTGTAACCCCATGTACAAGCGAAACAAGGTTAAACATTTCTGAAATGCAAAGGCACAAAATAAACATTACCATTCCAAACGTTACAAATGGGGGAATATAAAGCATTGGAAACAAGGAAAGTCCAACATCCAGCAGGGTGAACATTAAGTCCTAGAGTTCCATGCTTAGCATTTGAAGCAATCTGGTTGGAAGCTCCAAAAGGCTTGGGTGATTCCACCCCCACAGCACTTCCAGGGATTTCAGCTCCCACAGCTTCTCTCTTAAACCTTCTCTGCTCAGTTTTTGCAGCTTTCCTTGGATGATCCATGTTCTTGGCTTTTCCAAACTTCTGGGGTCTCCACTGCACCTTTGGCTTCACACTGGCATCTTTACATATTGCCCTCTCAGGTGCACACCGCTTGGCCTCCTAGGCCCTTTGCAATTGCAGTGGAAGCCTTCTTACCTTCAGAATTTGTGCATTTTCTTTGCACCTAAAATCAGCACCATGTGGTTGCCACCAAGGTCTGCTGCCAGCTGGAGCAGTAGCCAGGCTTTTCTCTCTTGGCTATAGGGGTCCAGTGCCTGGATTGCTGGGCTCTGTTTACCTGATTGTGAAGAAAAGCTTTTCTATGTTGCCACCATTCTGAAACCTCATGTGGCTGCCGCCATTCTGGAACTTCATGTGGCCTCCCAAGCCATTCTGGAGCATGGTGGTCTGAAGCTTTCTCATCTGAGAAAATCCTTTCACTTCTGCAGTTTGGAGGCTGCAAAGGGTGAAGACCCGCTGCTTCCTGGGATGCCTGGTGGCCATCTTTCTTATCTCTCTGTTTCTTCTCGGCAATCAAAGTCTCAGCACTAGCTTTACAATCCACAGCTTTACTGAAGTTTTCCTTCTGGCCCAACTCAGTGTGTTAAATTATCCTGCTGGGCTCTTGGTTCTTGATTTGCAACATAGATCTGGCTAAAAGCCTCCAAAAATAGCCATGCCACAGCCTCAACGTTTGACTGCCTTGAAATTTCCTTTGCCAGATTAATCAGTGCATTACCCTTAATCTCAGTCTCAGGCAAAGTCTCTGGGCATGAGCAAAATGCAGACAAACTTTCTGCCAAGCCATAACACACAAAATCAGTCCAACAACCAATGCAGTCCTCCTTCCCAGCAGAAACCTCCCAAGCCTGGTCTTTACTATCAGGCTTTCTATCAGCCCTTCTGGTCTCCTGAGCTATGACCAGAATCTCCTCTACAGAACAGCCTAAGTTGCTCCAGCTCTGTGCATCCAGGCAACATGTCTGAACCTTTCCAAACTCTGCCCACAAGCCATTTCCAAAGCCTCTCAAAACATGGTCAGGTATAGTCACAGCAATGACCCCACCACTCAGTACCAAATTCTGTCTTAGTTACTTTTTACTCATCGCTGAGACAAAATACCTGATGCCCAAAGTTGGTAAAGGAAAGGTTTATTTCTTACAGTTTTTGGAGGTTTCAGTCCATACTCAGTTGGCTCCAAGGCAGGGTGGCATGGCGGGGCCACAGTTCATGGCAGCTGCAAACAGCAAGCAGAAACCGGCAAGAAAGAGAGACACACCTTCTTCATGCCATTACATCACATCCTGGCTCCACCCTTAGGAGGGTGTAGCACTGACACCACCAATCCAAGCACTAGACAATGAACCAATCACAAATGCATAATGCAAATACATGAGGCCTGGGGGCCACTGACATAAACCATGACAGTAGCTCTCTAGGTACTATTTTCCAGGGTGAATCCTCCTCAGTACTCTCTAAACCTTCTGTGTTTAGACCTGGTGGTACTTGCTGCCCACACATGGTGGCCCCTCCTGGAGTGAGCACCATCCTGGGTCACAGCCTTATTTATCCATTAGGGAAAATGTGGAGCCATAGGCATCACAGGGACCTGATGCTGGGAATTGCTATGACTGCCTTTTTTTTTTTTTGCCACTTGCTCAGTGATGCAAATATAGATGGATAAACAAGAGCCTTGTAACAACATAATAGAATCTGCTAGCAAAATATAAAAGTATCAAAATGCATTCAGTACTTTAGGCAAAGGAAGTTTCACTGCTACCTGAAGTAAATTCTTTACCGGGCATCACAAGCTCTTCCTGGTACCGAAATATGTAAAAAATGTTCTGCTCTATGTACAAGTGGTGACTCCCGCGTGTTCTTCCCCAGACTTCTCTCAAGTTCTTCTTTGTGTCCTGCAATCTTCATTCTTGAAGTGAAGGTTGATAAAATGTTTCTTTCCAAAATAATATTGAGCATGAGATGACTTGACTTTCCAAAATTGTCAAACTTTGACTATGCACATTTAAAAAAAACAAAAGCACCACTGGAGGGTAGGTGGAATTTAAATGCCCCTCATGGGTCATTTCCTGTTGCTGACCTGCCCTTTTACTTCCAAGGAGACCTGCCTGCAGCTCCCCATGCCTAGCTGTGCCGAGTCCTGTGCAGCGTGTGCAGTCAGACCAGGCTGGGGTTGTGCTCACCCTTGGAGTGGCAGACAGGATCTGCTTTCAATTCCTGATCTACCAGTTCTGAGACTGTGGCCCGAGCACTGGGTTGACATGTCCCTGCTGCTCTTGGAAGCCCTCATGCTAAGGACCGCTGGGTTCAGGAAAAGGTAGCTCCAGACTGTGTGCAGTCACCCCAAGAGGCTGCAGGGCAAAGACAGCATCTGCTTATAAGGTCGGTTCTCTCCCTTGTTTCTCATATGGTTAGAGACACGATCCTTTCTCCTTATAGCTGTCAGTATTTCCTACCAAAACAAATACTATAAGGTAAACAAATCTGTAAAACTTACAAGATTGACTTCTAATGGCTGCCCAGAGAGCAAGGTGTGGGAGAGTACAAAAGGGCTGTCTGCACCCTGGGGATCTGAAAGATCCAGTCAAACACACAGAGCTCAATGTAGTGGCCCACGTGAGTCCATGTCAGGAGGCTGAAGGGTCAGTGCTGGATCGCGCCAAATGCCAGGACATGATGTCCAATGTGCAAATGGACTGGAGCTCCCCTGAGGGAAAACAGACCAATCCTGAGCTTCATTTCCTTTTTATAGAATCCTGGTGGTGCTCCTCCCTAGGGTAGCTCTTCCACACCCAGCACCCAGAATTGTGCTGAGCCAGTTGACATGGGTGTTATTTATGCACATTGACAATCAAGC